>CM052654.1:1414524-1452526 GCA_028533165.1 Leontopithecus rosalia
CACCAGCACTAGGGGGAGGACCCAGCACCCAGGACCGCTATCTCCATCACCAGCAGTAGTGCCTCAGTTTCCCTCCTGGGGCAGGTGGAGGTGGAGAAGCCAGGCCAGTGTGGGGAAGGGCTGGCCTTAGAAACCCTGACACATCGTTTCCAACCCTGGGTCCCCAGTCAAGGCTGCACCCCCACAGGGAGGGCCGCTGTGCCTGTCGGTTACATGAGGACACCCAGGCTGCCTTCGGGCCCAGCACTGTGCCGGGGCAGACAGGATCTCAGCTGACCACGAAGATGAGTTGGGAAAGAAAGCCCCGGGCAGCCTGACCTGTCCTGTCCCCATCACACAGACGAGGACCCTGAGCCCACAGGAGGGCATGACGGGCCCCAGGTCTGCAGTGAGAGGTGGCACCTGGAGGCTGGGTCTGCTGTTGTGCCAGCGGGAGAGCCAGTGCCAGTAACAATGACAGTCCCAGCAAGGTGTCACACCAGGGTGACAGCACCAGCGAGGTGGCCGTGGCCGGACCAGGAGCACTGTGTAACAGTGCTGTCCCTGTGCTGGTGACAGTCATGGTGCCCACGCTGGTGGCGACATGGGCTGTGGCGGTGGGAATGAGAACAGCCGGGGCAGCAGCCGCCGGCAACATGCTTGTGGCCTGCCCATCGTCCCCAGGGTCCTTGTGGCCTTCCTGAGAGGCCACAGCCCAGAGGGGAGCTGGCTCTGCCCCAGCCATGCGTAGGGCCCAGGAGGGAAGCTCCAGGGGCTCGCTCATTGACGCTGGTGGGCTTGCCCTGGAGATGTGTCTGGGAGGGGCCGGGAGGGCAACCGCGGGGCCTGGGTGGGGGCTGGTGGTGGGGGATGGCAGGGGCAGGAAGCCGGGTGGGAGGGCGGAGGAGGAAGCCAGCTCGATTAGCGCCTGCGGCCGAGATAGGCTGCCCTGGCCACAGATAGCAGCTCCCGGAAGGTGAGTGAGGCCAGCGGCCAGCACGGCAGGCAGCCAGGCTCCCCTCGACTGCTGGGACGGCTGGAGAGCCAGGACTCTGGCTGTGCCTCTCATGGGGTGTCCACTGTCCACTCACCATCTGCTGGCACGGGGCCATGGAGGGGTCTGGGAGCCCACGGGATCCTGGGGGCTGGGCCCTCCCATGGTGGGCAGGCAGGCTTGCAGGCTCCATGCCTGCTCAGCCTCTCCCCAGCATGGGGGTGGGGAGGCTACATGAAGTCTCCTGGACTCAGTTTCCCATCTGTGAACACAGACACAGTGCCTGCTGCCAGGCTGCCAGACAGTGCCCACTTCAGCCAAGCCCTTTCCCAGATCTCCCTATGTCTGCGCCCAAGCTGCCCTCCACCCAGCCAGTGAGGTCCAGGTGCCACCCAGGTGGGACCCCCCTACTGTGCATAGACCTGCCCCATGCTCAGCCTGCTTGGCACCAGGCTCCACCCCATCCACGTGCCGTGCCTGGTCCTGCCTGCCCGCCCCCTGGCCCCTTTGCTGCTCCCCAAGTCAGCTGGGCTGGCCCCACCCCGGGCCTCTGCACCTGGCTTCCTCTGCACCGGCCTGCATCTCGGCCTGCTGTGTGGCCCCAGAGACTGCTCTCTCCTCCACGGCGGCTGCTCTGGAGGCCGCACTGGGGTCTGTTTTGTTCACCGGGCATCCCCGTCTATCACAGGCTGGCATACAGCTGGCACTGAACAGATGGACGTGTGAGGGAGTGCAGCGAGCTCCACGGAGGGGAGGTTTGATGGGATGGCCCTCTGCCTGCTCTGCCTGCGGCTGCAGGACCTGAGGCCCAGGTGACTTTCCTGGTGTGGAGGCTGAAGTCAGAGGCAGGCCCAGGAGCTGTTTTCCGTGTGGCCATGGATGCGGGAGGTCAGTTAGACCCCAGGGTGCTGGCAGCCTGGCCACGAAGGCACTATGGGGGCCATGGGGGAGCCAGGGACAAAGGGGAGCTGGCCTTGGGGACTGTGAATGGCTTTGGCCCCAACCTCAACCCTGTCCAGGGGCTCTGCCCACAGGGCCTTGCTTGCAGGAGAGGATTTGGAGTCCTGGGGTCTGGAGCGGCAGCTAGGCCCAGGGCCAGTGCTTGGGAGAGGGGAGGGAAGGGTATCATGGGAACGCTCAGGGCTGGGGGCACCCAGGGCCATGCCGGCCAGAGCCTGTACCCTCTGAACTCAGTTTCTGGGACAACTGCCTTCTGTGGCCGCCCGACATGATGGGGCCTTGGGCTCTGAGCTCGCTGCTCCCTCACCCCTGCACTCCCCCAGATCAGCCGGGCACCCCCTCTCAGGGACTTCTCTGTGCTGCAGCCTCAGCCTGGGACAGTTTCCAGACGCCCGTCACTCATTTGGAACTCAAGCGTCGGCTCAGTGAGGCTGGCTCTGCCTGCCCCTCGGACACATGGTGTTCCTGCCTCGCCATGATTTGGGGTGGCCCGGCTCCCGGAGGGCCTGGGCTGTGCTGGCCTGAGCACGTGCCTCACACTGAACACGCCACCTGCTTCTCTTGACCACTCCCTGGTGGGACACCCATGTTCCTTCTGGTTCCGGGACATGTGTCCCTCCACTGCACGCGTCCCGGGCAGAACCATCCCTGTCTTCGCCCAGCACCTGACAGGAGCCTGGCCCCGCAGTGCTCAGCACGCATCGGGGGGAGCGGCTCGGCCGTGAGACGTGGTCCCTCCTGTCCTCGGCGTCTGGCTCCAGCTCCGCAAGGCCCCGTCTGCCCAGCTGTGAAGTGGGCGTTCCTGCCAGGCGCGGTGCCCCCAGGGGTCTCAGAGGCATGTGGCCCTCCAGGAGGGGTCTGAGGCTCCCAACGGGGACCCTCCGTGGGGACCCTTCGTCCCTGGGACGGCCAGAGGAGGTGGCTCCTGAGCCAGCACAGGGCCTGGTCTCTGGAGCTGACCCCAGGCTGACCCCTGCCATCCGCCAGGGCCCCTCCCCCGCCGTTAATCTAACACTAATGGGGCTATCGGGGGCAGCGCCGGCGGCTGATAAGGCGGGATGGCTGGAATGGTTTCCCACCCACGCATGCCGGGGAGGCGGGGAGGGCGCGCGCCTATCGGCCCATCTTCCCGCTGTCCATCAGGCCGCCCCCGCCTCGGCCTCGCCCGATAACAGCCTTGAGGTCTGCAGAGACACTAGGCCAGGGAGATTAGTCACAGGGAGCCCGGCCCAGATAACCAGCCGGACGCCCTCGCACTCGGTGAGGAGTCCCAGCCTCGGGCCGGCCCCGCCGGGACCCTGGCGTGGGGGATGCCCCGTGGGCCCCAGGCAGGAAGCCGCAGATAGATCGTGCCTGGCCTCACAGCAGCCGCCTGCTCCCAGTGCCAGGCGCCGGCCCAGACCACTCACAGCACTGCGCCCGGACGAACGCCCCCCAAAACGCTTCAGGATACCCATTTTACAGCCAAGAAAACTGAGGCGGCTCGTTGCGGTCCCTGGCACTGAACCCCATCCCCGCCCGGGCCCTGATGTTCCAGCCAAGACTGACCACTGGGACCTCCGGCCCTGAGCCAGCCCCGTGAGCACACCTGACCCCGCTCTCCTGTGTCCCTCTTGCCTTGGCGTGAGGCCGGGGCCGCCCACCTGCCGCCCCCCACCTCTCACATCCAGCCTGACACTTGGGAGTCCCCCCCACTTGCCGGCAGTGCCTTGGGGACATGGCCAGCCTTCCCGTGTCTGCCACCAGGGCCTGAGATGGAGCAGGGAAAGGCGTGGCTTGCTGTGTGGGCAGCTGGAATTCGCTTTGTCTACAGTGGTCCCGGGAAAGAGCTCCAGGCCCTGGAGTGGAGCGAGTCTGGAGCAGGCCCAACTGCCCCCGACCCACAGCACTGCCGCACGTCCACCCAGGGCTGGGCCACCACGGCCAGACCGTCTCACCTCGCCGAGCCTCCGTTTCCCTACCTGGCGAGTGAGCCCCAGCTCGGCCCTGCCCTGCAGGACTGTCTGCTGGACGTGAGAGTCCGTGTGTGCCAGGAGTCGAGAATGCCTCCACCCAGGAAATGCCCAGCAAGGGGCCATCTCCTCCAGCCCCGTGTAGGTGACCAGGGGCTTCAGGGTTAAGGGGAGACCCCTGCTCAGTCTCAGGCCCAGCGAACCCCAGGCCCCTCTCCCAGCAAATGTCCGGCTTTCCCTGGAGTCAGTGGGGTGGGGTGGGGTCTCAGCTTCATGGGGATTCTGGCCCAGGAACTGCAAAGGCCAGGGCTGAGCCTGGGTGATGCGCCTGGGTCGGGTCCCCAAGTGCCAAGCCAGCCCCACTCCACCCTCCTCTCCAATCCAGCCTGTCTCCCAGGCCAGGCTCCCACCTGGGACCCCCAGCCCTGTGCTCTCAGGATAAAGCCAGCCCACCACCATCACATCCTGGGCCTCTGCCAAGGCTGGTCCCTCCTCAGGGAAGACCCTTCCAGAAGGCAGGCAGGGGACCTGGGCTGAGCCCTCCGGGAAAGTTCTCGCTGACCCCCAAAGGCAGTGGACGACACTGCTGGGTGCCCTGTGGAAGCTTCCTCCCTCGGCTCCAGAGGACTTTGGGATGCAGCATCCTGCCCTGCCCGGGATGGCTGAGGGTCTGCACGGAGCTCAGACTCAGCTGCTGCTAAGAGCCTGCCCCGGAGCCCGTGTGTGGTGCAGCCACACTGCCCAGACCACGTCACGGGCCGCCCCTGCCCCGGAGCCCGTGTGTGGTGCAGCCACACTGCCCCAGACCACGTCACGGGCCGCCCCTGCCCCGGGCTCTTCTGGCCTTAGCACGCCCCCTCCCCACGGCCCAGTTGTGTTTTGTTTTATACATTTGTTTACCAGGAAAGAGCTCTAGGCCCTGAGACACTTCCTGGTGAAGGGACCCCATGGCTGAGAACCCCGCACCCTGGCAGCCAAGTAGGCTCCTGCTGCCCACCTTCCGTCCTGCCCACAGAGCCAGGCTGCCCTCCTGTCACCTAACACACCGAGTGGTGCGAGAGCTCTGGGTCCTCCCCAGCCAGCATGGTGCCCTCGGCAAGGGCCTGCCCTCAGTGCCGGGTCTCAGGCTGTCCTTCCCACCCTGGGTTCCTGCACCACACTGCCTCCCAGACAGACACACACAGAGCCGGGGGGAGACTCATTCTGCCCACCCAGCAGACCAGGTGCCTCCTGTGCACTGGCACAGATGGGCAGGTTCGGGGTCAGAGGAAGGACAGACAAGTGAGGCCTCCTCGGTGCCCCAGGCGGCCCAGGGAGAGGAGCTGTCCTCTGAGCCAGTTCCCCTGAGTTCTGCCCAACCTCATGTGGGGACATGGGGGAGGCCTGTGGCCCTCCCACCTCCAGGCTGGCCTGGAGGGCTGCCAGGGGAGGGGAGTCCACATGCCAGGGTCCAGCCCCCAAGCTCTTCAGCCTCTTCCTGCACCTGCTGCCTTGGGGCCTGGCCTGCACCATTACTCTCATGGCAGATGACCACGCAGGGGCCATGAACTGGGCTGGCCCAGCACCCCAGAGAGTCGAATGAGACCCCAGCTCCACCCCTCCAAGTCCCAGTAGGCTGGCCCGTCAGGTGCCTCCATTTTCCGAGGCAAGAGTGGGATGCTCAGGAGGAGCAGGACTCGACCCCACATCCCATGACAGGACGGGCGTGCAGAAAGCGCTAAGGCCGAGCGGCTCCCGGGCACGTGCACGGATTACAGACTATGGCTGAGCCATTTGCATCGCAGAATCCTAAGCAGCGCCCCTCCAGCACGCAAGGACATTTCAAAGATGAAACAGGAGCTCTCCGCCGCCACGGCCGAATCCCTCCCTTTGCATCCGGGCTGGAGGCTCCAGGAAGGAAGAGGGCGTCCAGGCACAGGTGACCGGCTCTGCCCCCGCCTGAGGTCCCTTCTCCGAGGCCGTCCCTGGGGTCGGATCCCGGCCCTTCTCTCCTCCTGCCGGCCTTCCTGCTGCCTCACTGGAGTTCAAGGCCATAGGCCCCACGGACCAGGCCACACCCCGCCCACCCTGCCTGCCTCAGCCCCCACTCAGGCCCTGCATCCTCTGCTCTCTACCGCAAGGCGCCACTCACCCTGGAGGCTCCTGGACACGCCCTCCTGGAATCAGTCCCTCTCCCTGCTTCCCCTTTGCTTGCTGGGTTTCGTTTGGGTGTTGACGGGCAGGGTTTGGAGTGTTGTGACTGTCCCTGTGACGGGAGGCTCTGCCCGGGCTCTCACCTCGGCGGGGCGTCCTGTTTTTGGACAGCAAGGCTGCACTGCAGTGACCTCACTCATGGGTCCCCGGCTCCCACCTGGACACCTCCCTGGTGCCGAGCAGCTAACAGGGTCTGGGGGTGAATGTGTCCTGCCGTGAGGCCATGGTGTGGCGGGGGGCACAAGATGGCTGCTCCCTGCCCCTACCCGGCTGCCTCTCTCAGCCATGGAAAGGGGAGTTCTGCATTGCAGATGGCAGCTTCTCCCCGCAGACCTGCCTGCAGCCCCCTGCAATATGCATAACCCAGGCTGCCCAGGGCAGATGACAAGCCCGAAGCCAGTCCCAGCCACTGTGTGCTACACACTGCACAGTCTCTCACGGAGGCTTCCTGCAGCTGTGGCTCTCCTTCCACCCATCTTACAGAGGAGGAAACTGAGTCCTGGAGAAGCCGGAGGGCCTGCCTGTGGTCACGCTGCAGGACCAGGGCTTCGGGGCCTGCACTCCCGCTCAGAGCAGCTCAGGGCGCCCCGTTTGCAGCTGTGGCACTCAAGAGCAAAGGCACTCGAAGCTCAGAGCTCAGAACTTTTGAAAATAAAACCCAGCACCCACTGAATGACTCCCTGACCTCCTTTTAGGGCTCTGGGACCACCAGGTATCAAGGAGGGCCAGGAGGGGGCCAGGCAGGGGCAGTCACAGGTCCCGGAGACCAGGGGAAGTCAAGACAACGGCCACTTTCACATTAGGACAGCTCTCTGCTGCTCACGAAGTCTTCGTGTGTCCATGACCTCACTTACGTTTGCAGTGGGTGTTGGGGGCCTCTTGGGTGTCCCCAGGGAGGAAGAGAGGGGCTGTGAGGACCCCCTGCCTGGGGTCACATGGGTGCCTCCAGGGAGTATTCATGCCCACCTGCCGGGGGCCTTGACCACCAGGGACGGGGCAGCCTGGCTGCACGCATGGTGGAGCTGTTGGGGGAGGTGCCAAGGCTGGGCCTCTCTGCTGGGCTCACACTGTCTGCCTCCTGGGCACACAAGTCCCAGCCACTTTCCCTGGGAAATGGGTCGAACTGGGGTTGGGGCTGGAGGGGTTCCCAGGACACTTGTGAGCCCGGGTCCCATCCACAGGCAGGACAGATGAGAAGCAGGCTCAGGGCCCAGTTATCTCCCCAAAGTGCAGAGTGCCCCTCGGTCCAAGCTGGCGCTCCTTCCACCCCATATAGGAAAGGTGGACGGTACCTCCCAGGCTGCCTCAAGAACAAGGTCCCGGGCCAGGTTCAGAGGGGCTGGGGCCTGCCCTGTTTCCCACACTTGGGGATGGGTGGGGTAGGAGCAGCTGTGGGCCAG
Organism: Leontopithecus rosalia; assembly: GCA_028533165.1. Taxonomy (NCBI): domain Eukaryota; kingdom Metazoa; phylum Chordata; class Mammalia; order Primates; family Cebidae; genus Leontopithecus; species Leontopithecus rosalia. Next base: position 1,422,003 of record CM052654.1, read on the forward strand.
AGACCACGAAACAGACCTGGAGAAACTGGGAGAGACGGGGCAGAGACAGACAGGAGCAGAGACTGACAGGGACAGAGACGGAGGCGAGGGAGAGAGGCATAGAGAGAGACCGAGAGAGAAAGAGAGCCAGTGAGGGAGGGAGACGGAAGGAGAACAAGGAGAGAGGGAGAGAGGAAGGGAGAGAGGGAGAAGGTGGGGAGGGAGGGTGGAGGGAGGGGCGCTCACACAATACAGAGCGTCAGAGACAGGTCCAGAGACAGGAAGGAGAGACGCCAGGACGAGCAGGGCAAAGCTGGCCGATCCCCCACGGGACCTGGCCACTGGACCTGCCACCTGGCCGGGCACTGCCTTCGGGGCCACCACCCCGCAAGCCCCTGCGAAGCCCTGCTGGCCATCGACGCACAGGCAGCCCCGAGAGATAAGAGCCCACAGAGGCTCCCCGGCTTCTCTGTGGGTGACAGTCGGCCTGTGAGGGCCTGATAGGTGGAGGCTACTGCAGCGGTTGGCTGGTGGCCACATATCAGCCCATCGCCACCCACTGCACAGAAATTCATATCTGCGGGAACCGATAGGGTGCCGCCCGGTCCGGGGGATGCAGCACAGGAAGCTGGGGGTGTACCCCAGCCCCAAACCACGGCTGCAGCCTCAGGGCCCCAGCCCTGCCCGGTGCCAGGCTCCGGCCCCCAGGGCTTCCTCCATCTGCAGCGTGAGGCTGATCTAGCACCTCTCAACACCGCAGAGACCCGCAAAGTGACGAACAACCCAGTGTCTGTGAACTCCAGGCCCAAACTCAGCTCCACGCCTCCCGGCCACGTGACCTCGGACGGGCTGGGTTCCCTCCTCCGGGGACTGGGGTCACCATCTCAACCCCTCTTGGCACTGCTGTGAGGGCCGCACAGCACCCTGTATGCCCAGTGGCCAGCTGGGTCCCACAGGTACACGATGGTCCCTGCCACTGTGGGGGTGGTCTCCACCGATAGAGTGCGGGTAGTGGGAGCTCTGCAGGCCCGAGGGGGCCTGTGGGCATCCTCCCTGCTATCCTATTCTACAGCTGGGGACACTGAGGGCATCAGGGCAGCCCTTCCCGACCCCACAGCACTGCCCTGTGTATGCAAAGGCCTCCCTGTCAGACTGACTCAGCGGCGAGGGCCGGGGGCACCAGCGCCCGACCAAGACCCCGAGAGGTGTGTCCTGGGCCTGCCCCCAACCTGGTGTCACTGAGGAAAAGGCATGCAGATGGCGAATTTCTGCCATCTCTGGGTCCCAGGTATGTAGGCCACATTGTCTGCTGTGCTGGATGCCCGGTCCCCCTCCTGGGGACATCAGAGAGAGCCCATGAGGACCTGTGGCCATGAGGTCCCAGAGAGCCCTGGGCAGCCCCACAGCCCATGCAGGTGTGACTCAGCTTCCCCTCGGGGCCGGGTCATCCTCTTGGCTGTGGCTCCAGGCCCGCCCCTCCCTCTCTGGCCCCGGCTGCCCGGTGTGGAAAGAGCCTGTGCTAAAGGAGCAGGCCTCACCCGAACGTGCTGCTGCCCACTTGCCCTGCGGTGGGCACACAGGCCCATCACGCACTCTCCCCTCGCTGCTGGGACCTCGCTGACCCTTCTCCATCTTGGTCCCCGGGAAGGAATCGTGTCCCTCAGCCTCAGCGAAGCCTTGCCACTCCCCAGCACGGCCAGCCCTCACCACACTCCTCTCCACAGATGGGGCCCTGCTGGTGTCACTGAGACCTCTTGAGCACTCTCTGACGACCACCTGCTCCTGGCTGCGTGCCTGGCATGCAGCGGGCACTCAATAAATGCTGGCTGCATCTGCACATGCGTCTGGCTCGAGCGCCTGCCCCTCCCCACGCTGCCCTCCACGGAGGCCCTTGCCACCGCCATCCTCCTCCACGGGGGCCCTTGCCACCCCCATCCTCCTCCACGGAGGCCCTTGCCACCCCCATCCTCCTCCACGGAGGCCCTTGCCACCCCCATCCTCCTCCACGGAGGCCCTTGTCACCGCCATCCTCCTCCACGGGGGCCCTTGCCACCCCCATCCTCCTCCACGGAGGCCCTTGCCACCGCCATCCTCCTCCACGGAGGCCCTTGCCACCCCCATCCGGCCTCTGTTAGGCCCCCTTCCTCCCTCGTCCTCCAGCTTCCACAATGGCCTCGGTTGAGCAGCCCTCGGTTAGGAGCCACTACTGTGGCTCCTCGGGCCGCAGCATTTCTCAGGAACGATGGAAACAACCTGACCGCGGAGTTTCCCGTGTTCATAAATGAGTGGGATTCACAGCTCCTGAAGGGGCCCCAGGGAGAACATGCTCATGGGACTTCTGGGGTCAGAACTCCAGCTACAAATCATCACGGAGCAGAGTGACCAGCTAGCACCCCCAATCCACCCTCGGGGATGCACCCGTGGCCCAGGCCCTGCGGGGCTGTGTGGCTGGGACTCCATCCCCACGGCCTGCAGCCACTCTGGAGTGGAATGGGGTGGGGTCCTGCCCTTCAGGCCTGAGCACCTGCCTGGCCACCTCAGCACAACTCTGAATCTTGGCCTGGCTGCGAAGGCCGTGCGCCCAGGCAGCTCAGATGCAGCCTCCTGTCCCACCTCCTGCCCTCCCCATCTCCTGGGACTCCTGCCCAGCCAGCACACTAGCTTTTCTTCTGCGGCCCAGGCCAGGGTCTGACCAAGGAACCCCCAGTGATTCCTTGTGCACCACGTGAGGCTGGCATTGGCATGAGGATGCCCAGCTCCAGCGATACGCCAGCTGCACAGGTTGGCTGAGCTCTGGACCAGGCACAGGCCTGGGCCCACTGGGTCTCCAGCAACCTACACACCTCCCCAGCAGCCATGTGGACCCTCTGCCAGGGGCTGGGCCAAGCTGCCTGGGAGGTGATGCTGCCAGCCCCACCACCACATGGTTACCTGGCCCGGTCCAGGGGCTGTGTGGCTCTTCCTCTGTAGGCTTGGGTTCTGGTTCCTGTCCCTCCAGCTCCTCGGGGCCTCCTGGGGATGCGGGAGGTGGCGGTGGTGGGGGTGAGTTTACATCTGCAGAGAGGAAAAGACCGCCACATCCCTACCGAGCGCCGGGCACTGAGCTGCCCCTCCCTGTGGCTGGGAGGGACGCTGAGGCACCGGGTGGGGAAGCTGGGGCCCAAAGCCACCCACCCTCCTGGCTTGCTCTAACTGGGGTGGGAGAGACATCCCAGTTTTCCTCTTGGTCGTTTAAAATCCTCCATCCGTCATTAATTATAGCAATGATAATTGCTATTCCAGATGCTGTTGATAATTAGGGTGCACGATAGCCCACCAGCCTGCCCTGCCCAGCAGGCACATATGTGGCTGCCAGCTCCCCGGTCCCCTCTGCCGGCAGCTGGGGGCCCCTCCACCTGGCCCCGCACCAATTCCAGCCCAAAGGGCATGTTTACCTTCCCAGCTGGCCTGATAACCACCTCAGCCCCGATCGATGTGATCCCATAAAGCCCCCCCACGCCGGTGACGTCACGTGGCCACAGATTATTAATACGCTCGATAAGGGCTGTGATTAACATCAAGTAAGTCAATCACACGGTATAAGAGTCCTATTATTTTTGGCTATAAATCAAAGTGGCTGGCATCTGAGCTCCAGCCACTGCGAGGGAGCCTCGCTGGACCCGCCAAGCGGCAGACACCGCTCCTGCGCTGCCATCTTATCTCGCCCATCGCCACACTATCACCACGGCCTGTGCCAGGTGCAGCCCTGGCTGTTTTTTCCAGCTCCTTCCCGGGCCCCACCCCCACCCCCATGCAGCCTTGGCTTCTAGATCAGATAAAGCGCCTGGCTCCCCCGGAAGCTGGCCTTGGTCAAAGTCCACCAGCACTGCGCTGCCTGCCCTTTGCTGTGGCCCCTCCACCCGGGCTCCCTGCAGCCGGCCGGCTGGCGGCAGCTGCGTGCACCACTGAGGCTGGTGGCGGTGACAGCCTAGGGCTTCACAGTCCACGTGCACCACACGTGTTCTCTTCCCATGGCCACGGAGGGGCTGGTGCCCTGCTTGCATGTGCAGGAGATGAGGCTGTGGGAGGGTTAAGTGCCCGGCCTGGGACCAGCCAGGGAGGGTTCTGGCTGCACCACAAGCTGAGTATGCTGATGGCAATGGCAGCAAGGACAGGAGGGTGGCAGCCAGTGGGTCCCAGGCGTCACCAGAGGCTGGGCTGGACCCCTGCAGGTGCCCTGGTCGTCCTGGGGCAGGAATGTCCATGGGTGAGCTGGGAGAGATGGCAGCCCCAGCCCTGGGGTTGAGTCCCACTGGTTCTGGTGACCCCAGGGGCTGCTGCCAGAAAAAGGGGCCCAGGCCCAGCAGGCTGGCTGTGTGCAGATTGGGGGATGGGGCCTGCTGGGCTCCTGGGCCTGTGGGACTCTGACATTCAGAATGGGAAGTGCTGGGTTGGGGGTCCTCACTGAGAAGCGCCCCTCCCAAGTCAGAGACCATGGTCGGCCTGGGATCTCCACCCAGCCCCTTGTGTGACCCCTCCCCCATCCTGATGGCCTCAGGGCCTTTGCACCTGCTGTCACTGACCCCTGGCATCCCTCCAGCCATCAGGGGCAGTGCCACACATCCTTGGGGGTCCTGCTTCCCTGGCCGCTCCCGTCTTTCCTCCACTCCAGGTCATGTCACCTACCAGCAACCCTCCCAAATGGCCCAGGTATGGCCACGTCTCCCTGCTGGAGTAGGGGGAGTGGGGCAGAGCCCACCCCATGACCTGCTGCTGTCTGAGACCTTGGAAAATGGGGGTGAGCATGCTACCTCTCCTGGCACCTCTGTCCCAGTGAGGTCCCTTCTCCTAGGGTCTCTGGTGTGTCTGGGGTGTAGCTGGCTCCCACAGGCCTCCGTATGTCAGGGTAACTCTCTCTCTGGAGAGGAGGCCCTCTTCCTGGCTTAGCAAATGACCTGCCCCAAGGAAATGACCACTAGGAGGGCCCAGGGACTGTGGAGGTGCCCAGTGAGGGTGGAGGAAATCAGGCTAAACCCAGACCTGGGTGGGACCCCCACTACGGCACTCTCGAGCTGAGTGACTCTGGTAAGTCACGAAACTTCTCTGGTATGTGAATGGGGTGCGGTGCCTTAGCAGGAGACACCACTCTACACCCAGCACCCACTGTGTACCCAGTACCCACTTGCACCCAGCACCCACTGCACACCCAGCACCCACTGCACACCCAGCACCCACTTGCACCCAGCACCCACTGTGCACCCAGCACCCACTGCACACCCAGCACCCACTGCACACCCAGCACCCACTTGCACCCAGCACCCACTGTGCACCCAGCACCCACTGCACACCCAGCACCCACTTGCACCCAGTACCCACCGTGTACTCAGCACCCACTGTGCACCCAGCCCAAGTGGGACACCTGTGGGGGCTGCAGCTCAGGAAGCCCCGGGACCCCCAAGAGGGGCCTCATGGTCTCCATTTCACGGAGGGTCTACTGAGGCTGGGAGGCATGGATTCCCATCCAACCTTGGGCCTCTGTCTGTTCATCTGTACAAGGGCTGGATTTCAGGTCGTACCTGCGGCAGGTGTGTTTGTCTCTCCCTTCTCTGGGGACTCCCAGCCCCACCCAGTCCCCCGGGCCACAGGCCCCTGGTTGGAGGATGCCTGTCCTGGACTCCTGGATATAGCTGGTTCATGCCACTCAGACACCACTGAACTCTAAGTGCATGGCACAGGTAAGCAACGGAGGCGCCAGCTGGTGGAGACGGAGGTGTGGTGAGAGGCCAGCGGGACTCACCTGTGCTGGGAGGGCTTGGGGCTTCAGGTGCCATGGCCTTCTGCTCCACGTGGCTGGCGCCTGCCAACAACACCTCCTCTCTGGCCTCCATGTCTCCAAGGGAACCTGTGGACACAGGCAGAGGGGTTGGGAGGTGCTCTGGGGAGAGTCCCTGCCTCCTGACCCCTCCTGGCATAGCCACAGTCCTGGTGTCCAGGCAGAGTTAGCAGCTGGGCAGGGGTGAGGGTATGCACCCCTCTGAGCTCAGGGGCCAGGTGCCGTTAGCTGGGGGAGTCCCTCTAGGTACTCAAGACTTGATATTCGGGCACAGTGGCTCACACCTGTGATCCCAGCACTTTGGGAGGCCGAGGTAGGAGGATTGCTTGAGTCCAGGAGTTTGAGAGCAGCCTGGGCAACAAGGCAAGACCCTGCCTCTATAAAAAATACAAAAATTAGCTGGATGTGGTGGCGCATACCAGTAGTCCCAGCCACTAGGAGGGCGGAGGTGGGAGGATCACTTGAGCCTGGGGGATCCCCATAGCCAGGGAGTTGGAGGCTACGGGGACCTGCGATGGCACCGCCGCACCGCAGCCCGGGTGACGGAGGGAGAGCTGTCTCAAAAAAAAAAACGACCTGACGACCTAGCCGAACCCCCATCCCCTCCAACAATTCCAAAGCTGCAGGGTCGTCCCACCCTTCCTTCCCTGCCCTGACCCCGACCTCCACTGTGCCCACGGATTCCACTCTTGACAGAGAAGAGTCACACCCCTGTGTCTCTCTCCCACCTGCTCCCCCCACACCAGGAGACAGGCCCCACCTGCTCTGGCAGCCATGAAGCAGCGATGGGTCCCTCCCTGTCCCGTAGGCCCAGCGTCCATCCAGGCCCGAGGGTCGCCATCGCCATGGCCTCTGCCTGGCATCACTGCCAATGCCCCACCCGGGGGCCTGGTCCCCTCACAGTCATTCCCGTGGTCTGGGAGCTCCCTGGGGGTGATGCCTTCTCCTGGCACAGGCCCTGAACAAAGGAGGCGCCTATAGACTTGTGGAGCGAGCAATCCACCGAGCAGGGCACAGGTGTCTACAGCGTCTGGGGTGGAAGTGCCTCAGGGGTTGGGACCCTCAGAGACTCACGCATCAGGGTGGGGGCTCCAGGAGCCCACCTATAGGTGACAAGGCAGACGGAGACGAGGTCACAAGGCCCAAGCACAGGGGTGGCTGACCCAGACCCCACAGTAGCCATGGAGCGGCCGAGTGCAGGAGCGCATGCTGACGTCCGCCACGGGGCTGCAATGGGTGATGGTGTCCACGGTGTGAACGGAGGACAGACGTGCCCCTCCGCAGCCGGCCTGACTGCTCCCCAGGCCCCTGGCCCTGCCTCAGCCTGCATGCTGGCACTGCCCCCTCCACACCCATCCTCCACAAGGCCTGACCTGCCCAGCCCTGTACTGTCCTGTGTGAGGCGTGGTGGGGCAGAGCCTCCAGTCCCACTCAGGAGTGGGGGGGCCGTGGCCCTCCTGAGCCCTGACCCCAGGTCCCACAGCTGCTGAGCCCCGATGTCACAGCAGAACACGAACAAGAAAAGTCTGGGAACCCCGACAGTGTCTGCAAGTTCACGTGTCAGAGGAGCTGACGAGGCAGAGCGGGCTTCTCGGTGGTGGGGAGTCAGAACGGAAGACACCAGAGGGGAGGCCTGAGCCTTGCCGCCTGCCTCCTGAGGGCTGAGCTCCCCTCCGTGGAGGCAGGCCAGCCACACAGACGGGGAACTGGCGACTGCACCTCTGACCTGGCGGTTCCTGGCTTTTCTTGCCTCGTGGCCCCTATGGGAATCTGAAGCCCAGTGCCTCCTCCCCAGAAAAACATGCACACGCGCCAGCGTCAAGGGCTTCCACTGGATCCCCGGTGCTGTCTTCTAAGGCCCCTCACCCTTTCTGCTTTGCTGGTTTCTCCGGGGAAAGGAAGAAGATGGCAGGGAGACGGGCAGGTCGGAGGCGGAGCCCACTGACGCCTAAAACACCTTCCCAGCCGGTAACAAACGTGCCATCCGCCAGCATCCGATGCGGGGCACAGAGGCTGCCTCATGTCCGAGACCCCCAAGATGTGACAGAATGAGAGCTGCTGTGACTGAGTTTTGGGCTGACATCCGAGGCTGCCCCAGCCACACAGGAGGGAGGTGGGAAGGGGCATTTTCCGTGTGTCTGGACTCCAGCCCTCTCTCTGATCATGAGCAGGCTATGGCTGGCTGACGCCATCAAACCAAACTGCTCCTGGAGGGGCAGACGCCTATTTCTGCCTTCTGCGGACACCCGAGGGCCAGGTTCGGTTCCGGGTGCAGGGGTGTGCCAGATGGCTGAACACTGCCTGGGACGCCTGGGCCCGTGTGGGGACAGTCCGACAATCCATGGGCCCCGGCGGAAAACAAGTGACAGATGTGCGGCGAGGGAGAAAGACAGAAACACGGGGAGGGGCTGGCACCAGCAGGTCGGAGGGACAGCGTGACCGGTGCCAGGCCAGCCCCCGAGAAGACAGCTATGGCAGAGGGGGCTGCGTGTTCAAAGACCCGGGTGGGGACAGAGGTGTCGGAGGAAGGGGAGGTTGGTGGCCAGGGTGTGCGGGTGGTCAAGGCTGAGGGCAGGCAGGGGCCTGGCCCTGCTGACTTCAGAGGCCACGGGGAGGAGTGGGCCCTCATGCTGGGGTGGCTGGGGAGCTACGAGGTTCCTGACAGGAGGCACACCTGCACCTTCCCAGCCTGCAGCCTCTGGGGTTCCGGCTGGGACGAGTCCCGGCCTCCCCAGAGCACCTCAGAGCTGTAATTACAGGAGGGGGCTGGGCTCAGACCACACAGGAGCCAGCCCCAGGGAAGGGCTGGCAGCCTCCCATCAAAGCACCCACACAGGCAGGCTCCAGGGTGGGTTGGGCACACCCCTGACCTGCCTACCTCGTGCCCCTGGGACAAAAGACCCGACCTGAGTGCCCTCCCTCAGCATACACCAGGGCAGAGAAGCGGCCGCAGCAGCCTCCCCTCGCCCGCCTCTGGGCTTGGGCATGAGCGGGCAGTGCCATCCACGTCAGGAGGAGCTCGGCCATGCAGGACACTGAGCTTACGCAGCCTGGCTCCACCGCTTTCGAGAGGCCTGTGGCTGGCGTGGAGCTGGGAGGGGCTGCCCAGGAGCTGTAGTCCCTCCTGCTGAGCAGCGGTAGGGCCTCAGGGACTCTGGGGACCCGAGCCAGGGATGCAGCCCCAGCATGCCCCACCCAGGTGGGTCTCAGACACCCAGGGAGGCCCTGGGCTGGTGACGGGTTCTCTCATTCACAGGAGAACAAAGGCCCCTGCTCCACACACAGGCGTGATGATGAGCGTGGAGAAGCTGCCACGCTGATTTCAGTTCCAGCACAATTAAAACGGCACTGATAATACAGGACGACTGTCAGCCCGCAAATCGGACGCATGGAGGCAGATGCTGCCCCAGGCCCGCCCGGGCGCCTCAGAGCAGCTGCCTGGTCCCCACTGAGCCCCTGAGTCAGCACCGGTCCTTTCTGTGCCCACCTGGGGTCCCTGGGGCCTGTTCAGGTGGGCAACAGAGCACTTGCACCCCCACTGGCTGGGGGCATCTGTGAGCCACGGCTGCTCTCTGCTGCTTCCCCCCATGCCCGGGGCTAGCAAAGACCCCCAAGACTCTCTGGGGACCCTCTCTCTGCCCAGGGATGCCAACACCTGGAGCAGGCCAATCCATGGCCAGGCAGGCTGACAGCTGCTGTGTCCTTGCTGTGTGACCTCGAGCAAGCCACTGCCCTTCTCTGTGCTTAGTGTCCTGGACTACACATGGAAGCCACAGCAGCTCCGGCCTCAGGACATGAAACATGCAGCTGCCCGCACCCTCAGAGCCCCACACAGGCCAGCTGCTCAGTGAACACGGCCCGTCCCCCACGGTCCAGGCCTGAACACGAGCTGTTGCTAGCACAGGTCCTGGGAAGTGGGGGAGGGCGTGCGTGGTTAAGACTGGGCCGTGTGCAGTGTCTTCCAGACCCCCTCCCTGAACCGCCGGCCCCCACGTAGCCCAGTGAGGTCATCTTCCAATTTCATTTGGGACGGGGAACGTGGGGCCCACTCAGACCTCGGCAGGTAGGGGCGGTCGGGAAAGTGCGTGGGGACACGGCGCTCGGAGGAGGGGGAGAGGACAGTTTGGGGACGTGGTGATGACTGGCAGGGTGGAGAGGAGGGGGTAAGCAGGACCCCGGGCGCAGCCGTCGCGGGAATTCCACACACCCACCACACCCAACACCACAGCGGGAAGCTGAGTCCCGCCCACTTCACGGGTGAGTGAACCAAGGCCCAGCAAGGCCGACTCAGCTGTGCTGACCGTGGCCCTCGGGAGGAGGCAGTGGCGGGGGCGGCAGGACAGGAACCTCAGACCTGCACCCAGCACGTGGCCCTTCCCTGAGCCAGACACGGCCTCCATGCCTCCCTTACCCCAGAACTACCTCCAGGGAGGGTGATGCCAGCCCCACTGCCTGGCCTGGCAGAGGTCAGTGGCCAAGGACACACCTGCCTGGCAGTGTCCACGGGCCATGGTGGTGGTCACCGGCGGCCAGGACAGCCCTAAGCTCGGCCCCTGCGGTGCCCGGAGCCCCTCAGTTATCACAGCCAGCAGACACCCGCGCGCCCATCCGTCTCCTGCTCATTAAGCCGGACGCTGAAATGGAAATGAAAACATAATAGCTATTTGATTGGGGGCGAGATATTTTGCATATTGGCTCGGCGCTGATAGCGGAATTTCATCAACTCCCTTTTTTCATGCTTTAAAACTGAATTACGGAGCCGGCTCTGTGCAGCGGGATGATCCCAGCTCCCTTCCAAGTCCCCGCACTGACGATTATGGTGGCACCTCCCGGCTTTGATGGCGACATGCTGGGGGGCTCCTTTGAATGACTGCCTCGCAGAAAACCCAGAGCCGGTCACTGAGGAGGGGGTGAAATCCCCCAGACTGCCAGGCGGTGGATAAGGAGCGGCCCCTGGCTCTGTGCCTTGGGCAAGGCTCCTGACAACTCAGGGCCCCACCCTGGCTCAGGGTTCAAGACCAGCCTGAGTCCCCAGTGGGTGCCTGCAGGGGACACAGGTGCCTTTGCTGGCCTCTCTGGGGGGGTCCTCTCATTCTCAGTCTAGAGGGGAGGAAGTGGAGGTGCAGGTGCCTACCCAGGCCCCCTGTGAGCAGCTGGTGGGGCCGGCACCACGACTCTTTCATCCGCTCCCTCACTCGCCCGTCCACTCTCACACTTTCTCCTTGGCTTTTGCTGGCTCCTCTCTCCTTCCTGAGCCCTTGGCATCCCCCACCCTCTTGAGGTGCCGGAAACCCTGCAGTGACCAGCCCCACCCTTCAAAAAAGTAGAAGGCGCCAGTGTGGCCACCACAGGGAAGAGTCAGAGGTGCCATCCAGGAAGACTTCCTAGAGGAAGTAGCAAGTGAGTGGTGATCCAGATGGGGAGACGAGGAGGCTCCCAGCACCGGGTCCAGGGAAAAGCGCTCCAGGAGGAAGGAACAGCAGGAGGGAGGCTGGGATGGGGCAGGCAGCTGCTCCCTGAGCCCGGTTTCAGGGGATGAAACAGTGAATTGCCAAAGGCTGGAGTTGGGACTCAGCCAGGTGTTGGCAGCGGGCACTGAACGAAGATGAGGTTGTCACCACAGCTGCTGCCACTGTTTCACACTCTGCAGAGAGGTTTCCCCTTTGGGGGGTGTGAGTGGGTGAAGGACGGGGCTGGGGGAGGAAATGTTGCAGGGGCAGCGTGGTAGGGGAGGGCAGTGTCGAGGGGCACAGGTCAGAGCAGAGGATAGGACAGGGAGATGGGACGGGGACAGAGAAAATAGCAAAAGATTCAGACTTTCCCACTGCGGGGCATCGAGCAGCTCGGGCCACGGTGGGGACAGAGAGGGGACGGGGACAAGCCTGCTTGCCTGTGGAGGCCACGCTGTGGGAGCACAGGGTGACTGGGGCCCAGCCCGGGTCTGGGGCTGTGATGAGCCATCGCAGAGAGCCTGGGTCCCCCAAGCTGACCTGAGTTGAGTCTACAGCTCAATCTCTCGGCCAAGTGGCCCCTTCTCCGGTCCCTGGTGAACAGCTGATGCTCCCAAGCCTCCTGGCCCAGTTAGGAGTATCTCTCATCCAGTGAATCTCGCTGAGCAGGGAAACCGAGGTGCAGAGAGCAGCAGCAGCAGCAGCAGCCCAGCCCCACCTGCATGGGGCCCTGGCCACGCAGCTGGACTCAGGACTCACCGCCCACACCCTTAGGACCAAGCGTGGTACTCCACACACCATCTATTGAGCAGCCAGGCTGACTTCCAGGCATAGGGCAGCCGAGGGGGGGGGCAGAGCCTGGGAGAGGCCGGAGCGGATGGCGCCTTCTGTGCCTCCCCACCCACCCCTGGGAGCCCAGGCTGAGTACCACATCCCTGGAGCCTGGGCTCTCCTGGTGGATGCCTCTTCATGTCCACCCATCACCCCAACGTGGCCCAGAGCTGCCACTGCCACATGGGGTCCAGGCCCCTCAGCAAGTCCCCACTTGTTTCCCGCAGGCAGCATTTACTTGCTTAAACCCACATGTCCTCAGGGTGGCCCCCAACTCCTTCCCCTGCCGCCCCTGCCTTGAGGCCTCAGTCCTCCCTGCCTCCTCCGCGGGAACCCTCCCCGCTCTGTGCAGCTGAGGCCTCCTCATCCCTCTGACGGAGGTTTTTCCCTGGGTCTAGGTCCGTCTCCCATGGTCCAGGCCTCCCCTCCAGGGCCCGAACTCAGCCGGAGCCTTGCGTGTATCTGCAGGTCACACTGATTCTCCAGCTGGACTGGGAGGGGCCATGTGTGCCTCCGAGGGCCCAGCCCCGCAGCTCAGTGAGCGCCGCGGAAGCCAGGACCAGCAACCCAGACAGTGCCCCTACACCGATGCCCATGTGAGGTGCTGAAGAAAGGACTCAGGGACAGCTGTGTAGACGCAGATGCTGATGGAGAGGCGCTCAGGGGCTGCAGAGAGACCCAGGCTGGAGAGCACACGCAGCAGCCCCAGCCCGGCCCGCCAGCAGCTCCATCAATTCGGGTCAGCACTCACTGTCAGCCAGGGCGACCGCAGTAGCCAATGTCCGTGAGAGTGCGGCTTACCAGAACAGCGCCCTGACCAGCAGCAGGAGCACGGCTGAACCTCCAGGGTCCTAGAGGGTCGTGGCACGCTGAGGACATGGCCTCAGCCCCCGACCTGGGCTGTGCCTTCTGGACCTGGATACCCTCCTGCACTGGTCCTGCCCCTCAACTGTGCCAGTGGGCCCAGGGCAGGGGAGACATGGGGGTTGAGCGGCTCCACCAAGAGGCAGACGGACGGAGCTTGCATACCCCTGAGACGGGAGCTCACTCCTTTCTGAGTCCCAGACCTATCGGCCCCCAGGTCTGTTGTCCCTGCTCTCCCCACAGAGGGCGGCCTCAGGGCCCAACATGTCCTCCCGGCCATTCGTCAGGAGGTGCTGCTGCATGCCAACGTCCCCAGTAGGCCAAGCTTGAGGTGGCTACTGCCACCACAGTGACCACTGTGACGGTAACTTAGACAAGAGCCTCAGTCACTCACAGCAGCCCTGAGCAGGGGCCCTGAGCCCTGACTCACAGTCTCCCAGAGCCTCACAAATGTTCAACTGAGATGGAATTCACACACCATCAACTGCATCCTTTCTCCTTTTGTTTTGAGGTGGGGTCTTGCTTTGTTGCCCTGGCTGGAGTGCAGCTGTGCAATCACGGTGAATGGCACCCTCGACCGCCTAGACTTGAGCGATTCTCCTGCCTCAGTCTCCCGAGTAGCTGGGACCATGGGTGCAGCCACCACGCTGAGCTGATCTTTTTTTCCTGGGCTGAAGCAATCCAGCCTCAGCCTCCCAAAGCGTTGGGAGTACAGGCATGAATCACGGCACCCAGCCCTGTCTGGCTTTTTAAGGCAGAAAAGTTTGCTGGAAAATGCATACGGTGGTAACATGCAACCCAAATAAAATCTGGGGCCCCACGTGGTCCAGGCTCATGCACAGACACACTGCGGTGACCCAAATCCATGCTAGTTTCCAGGGTATTAAAGGAGTCACTGAAAATCTTATTCTCACGTCAGCCTCCTTCCCGTGCTGACCCCACGCCTGGCCCACACGCCTCCTCTGCTCTCCCTCCCTGTCTCCTCTCACGTGGTTCCCTCTATGCCCATTTTCTGACTCCCTCACGGACGGCACGGAAGGCAGGGAAGCTGGGCAGGGGGAGACCGGAGCTCCCGTTCAGGGCTGTGGGGAAGGTCTCCCTGCAGCACGTGGTGTGGAGCGCGGCCCCGGAGCATGGGTGTGCTCACATCCCAAACTTCTTCCATCCCTATCACGCTGTGTGTCCAGCGTAAGCGCTGCCCACTGGGGGCTGGGATCTTGCAGCCAGAATCGGTCCCAGGCCAGGAGTGAAGAGCCCTGCAGGCCACCCGCTTAGCTTGACCATCTCGGGCCCTCAAGCGCCCTGCCTCACCCTGCTCCTCTGGGAAAAGCCCCTGGCCCAGGTTGGTCCCCATGGTACGTTCGAGTGGAGTCCAGCTCCCTCCCTTGGTGCCAGCAGCCTGGATTCCACGAGGCACCTGCTGTGTGAGCGACGGCCGCCCTGTCTCCCTAGTCACACTTGGCCTTGCGGTCACGTTCACCGAGCAGCCCCCAACACCTCACCTCCTCTGCTCAAACACCTCCCATGGCTCGCCAGGGCTCTCAGAGCAAAAGCCAAACCTACGCAGCTCCCGCCTGGTTTCTGAAAATGGCCCTGCCCTGGCTGCCCCCCGGTCACGACTTCTAACAGGCGCGGCTTGACCCTCTCCCCGCTCTGCCTCCCCAGCTCCCATGCTGGCCGCCCCGACACTTGGTGGCCCTCCTTCCCTCCCTTCACCTCTGTTTATGGCCGCACCCCAGCCTCTAGAATGGTGCCTGGCACACAGTAGGTACTCAGCAAATGCCGATGGGCACAGGAGGGGTCAGGGGCTGGAAACAGGCTGGTGGGGCGTGCCTGGCTTGGAGGGGGTGTGGCTAGGTCAACCTGGGCTTTCCCGGCAGGGAGGCTGTGCAGAGATGGGGACTTGGTTGGTTCCAGGGAGGGGCCTTTGGGTCTCAGCCTGTTCACCCTAGGGTGGGTGAGCCAAGTCCCACCTGGCTGGCCGAAGGTGCCCAGCTGCCTGCCCCTGTGGGGTCTGAGGCCTGGGTGGCTGTGGGGGCACCATGAAGCACGGGATGAGACTCAGGGACGGGGGCACCAGTACCAGGAGGGGGTCCTGTACCCATACCCCCTCAGCCTCACCACTTCCTCCTGTGGCCAACCCAGTAACCGAGGGGTGGACCTGGTGGGCGTAACTGCCCCGGGCCCTCGGCCATACCCGGCCTCTGGCTGTACCGTGTCCAGGCTGAGCAGCCACCTGGGGGGCTGGGGGTGGGTCCAGGCACTCCGGCATGCGTGTGTCTCAGGCAGTGTCGGCTGCAGGCAGCGCTGGGGCCCCTGTGACCTCGGCACCTCGCTGGACAGAGGAGGTAACAGTGGTGGGCAGCGGCCAGCGAGCCTCAGGTGGTCACACAGCACAGACCCGGCGGCCTGCCTGCGCCCTTTTCCCGAGCCCTCCCTGTGCCCGGCGTGGTCCATGGGGTCCTCATGGCCCCGACCCTCTGTCCCTGCTCACAACCAGGAGAGGGGACCTGGGCTTTCTTAGACCCCAGCTCTCATCCCCTCCTCCTCCACGTACCTTTGTCTCGGCTCTGCCCCCACCGGGCCCCTGCCCATGTGCAGGGTTACTTGGGTGGGACTGGAATCCAGGTCTATGCAGCTCCCAGGCCCGAGGTCTGGTCTCTCCCCTTGCTGGCCCCAGTTCCCCTTCCTGCCTCCGTGTGATAGGCGGATCACGGCTTGGTGAGGCCCTCCCCGGTCCCACGTCTTCCCTCCCATTGCGTGCACTGCTGCCCTCGCCGTGGTCCCTGAGCAGCTGCCCATCCTCCCCTCTGATGGCTCCCCAAGGCCTGGGCACTGCTAGGTGCCCACTTCATGGCTGAAGTCAGAGGACCCTTAACACCCCAGGGGAGCGTCCACCTGCCTCGCCTGTGGTGTGAGGCTGGCACCTGGAAGTCTCCTCCCAGAGCTGTGGCTCCTCCCACAGATCCCCATTGACACAAGTGCACAGCCCTTCACAGTTTATGAAGCTCTGCCAGGATTAAAGACAGGCCTGTAGGGAAACTGAGGGAGAGAGCAGCCAGACCAGTCCCTGCCTGGTCCCAGCAGGGGCCTCAGGCCAGCTGCCATTCAGAGCCAAGTGGAATCTAGGCGGTGCCTGGCTCTGGGTGTAGTGGCCTGCCCAGGTCCTGGTTTACCCATCTGGCCAATGGGTATGGACCCATCATCTCGCAGAGCTGCTGTGAGCAGCGGATGGGAGGCTCTGCAGGGGGCACGGGGCCCCAGATGCCGGTTCCCGACAGCTCTGGGATTCTGCAGCAGGTGCGGGCAAATGGGCCCAGACCCGGAGCAAATGAACGTCCTGTGTGTGATGGGACGGAGGCACCACGGAGGCTCGGACGGTGTTCAGGATGGAGAAAAGCGGGCTGGTGGGGGGGCGCCTGGCTTCACACGGGCCGGTCACCAGTGCTTCTCAGAGGGTGACCTTTACTGTGACTGAGAAGAGCCCAGGGCAGAGGGCACTGAAGGCAGAGCCTCCCCCCCCAACGTGGGAAGGGACCCCACATGGCCCAGGAATGGGAGGAGGCGGGTGGTGGGGAGGCAGGGCCTGGAGGCCTTGGAGGAAGCTGGGGTTTTATTCGGAACACCGTGGGAAGCCACCATCAGACACTGAGCAGAATGCCAAAATCTGTCAGGCTGTGTTAGGGTCACTGGGATGTTGGGGGAACCCCGGCCTGGCAGCTGCTGTATCTGCCGCCACTTCCAGGCAGGCCCCCCAGCTTCTGGCCACCTCTTTGGGCTCCCTGGGATCCTCCCCCTGCCCTGAGCCTGCCCCTTCTGTGGGGCTAGGGCCAGTGGGCTGGTCCCCCACCTGTGTCCCCAGGGGCAGGGGCCCGGGTGGAGCAAGGCAGAGAGAAAGGGAGGCAGAGAAGGAGGGAAGAAAGAGCCGGGCCCTGAGAAAGCCCTGCCCGGCTGATAGGGGAGAGATTGGTTTCAGCCGGAGCCTCGGCCTGCCAAGTCCACATCCTATCGGCTCGGCCTGCGCTTACTCAACATTCATCACCGCTGAACTCGGAAACTTTATCGACGCTGAAGGTTGGCGCCATCTCTGCGCCCGGCCACTCCCGGCCCTCCGATGGGCCTGATAGCCACTGATAGATTACACGAGATTGTTTCACTCTGGAGAACCGATTACTAAACCTCTTGGGGAAGAGCCCAGGGATGGGATGTGGGTGGGGGGGCCGAGGCTGCGTGGGGAAGAGCCGAGGGGGTGCGCCCAGGGATGGGATGTGTGTGGGAGAGCTGAGGCCCCGTGGGGCCATGGGGGGCAAAACCACAGAGTGAGGGTGAGCACGGGGTCAGGCCGTATGTGTGGCAGGGTGGCTGAGGCCATGCACGGGGCTGTAGGCCTGCCAGAGTCCCAGGAGGAGAGGTCACAGCAGGGCCTGAGCACTGGGGCTGGGGACAACCCCCTCTCCAGATGGATGATGAGGGCTGATAGATGGGTGGGGACCACGGCTCCCAGAGCCGTCACAGTACAGCCTGAGTCAGATGGGTGGAGGCTGCTGGCTCCCTGGAAGGGGGCCCGGTTTCAGCAGGATGGGCCCTGCCAGGAGAGAGGTGGGGCAGCACCCGGACCCCAGGACGGCGGGACATCATAGTCCTCCCTAGCGGCCGACCCTCCTCCCGCCCTGGGGCCCTCGAGGCCAGGCCTGTGGGTGCGCCTGCACCCTGCCCTCCAGGCCGTCGTGAGAGGGGCCCTCATCAACCTCTGTACAGCTCGGCTGAGGCCAGAGGGGCAGCGGGTGAGCCCACGAGCCCAGGAGATCCCAGGTTTTCATCCACAGAATCCAACTACAGCCCAAGGGTAGACGGTTCCCGCCACCTCTTCCAGGTGGGCCGTCCCAGGGATTCACCCCAGACCCAGGGGACCCTGATGTCCAGACCCTCGGACGCTGTTCAGAAAGGAGGAAGTCACGCACTCTGGATTCAGCCTGTCCTCCTTCCAGGGTCCCAGGCAGCAGACCGCTCCCACCACGCAGCTGCAGAGACCGGGGCTGGTGCTGCAGGGCCTGTGCCCAGACCTCCCGCCCAGCTGGCCCCTGGTTCCGGTGGGGCCCAGGGCTGCGGCGTCCTGGAAGCTTGCGGGGCACTAGAGCTCTGAGCTCTGTGACGCAGACCTGCCCTGGGCCTGCTTCCCTGCCTGAAACCAGGTGTTAACACATGAACCTCCAACCCACAGAGCCAGAGCCTAGATGCCAAGTGGGGCTGGGGCAAGGGTGGGAGCCACGATCAGGCAGAGCCCATGCTGGGAGGGCGTGGAGTTCTGGGACCCACAGCTGCCGGGTTCCCAGCACCAAGAGCACTTGTATCTCTGAGCTGTATGCTGGAAAGCGTTGATGTGGGAAATATGACGCACATTTTACCACAATAAAAAAATACAAAAGTCAGGCTGGGGGTGGTGGCTCACATCTGTAATCCCAGCACTTTGTGAGGCCGAGCCAGGCAGATCACGAGGTCAGGAGTTTGAAACCAGCCTGGCCAACATGGTGAAACCCTGTCTCTACTAAAAACACAAATATTAGCTGGGCATGGTGGTGCGTGCCTGTAGTCCCAGCTACTTGGGAGGTTGAGGCAGGAGAATCGCTTGAACCCGGGAGGCAGAGGTTGCAGTGAGCCGAGATTGTGCCACTGCACTCCAGCCTGGGGGACAGGTTGGAGTGTCTGTGTCAAAAAAAACAGAACAAAACAATTAAATAAAAAAGCAGGAAATGCCACTCTCTCCATGCTGTGGGGCGCGCAGCAGGTGCTCTGTGTGCCTCTTCCCTTCCTCCCGGGACCAAGGCACAGACCTGGCACATCCCCGTCTGTGCCCTGAAGGCACCTGCCCTGCCCAACATTGCACCTCGGGCCACTTGCTAGGTGTGGACACTGAGGTTGGGTCTCACTGGGGTCCAGCCCTGCACCTGCACCTCCCTCCCTGAACTGCGGGTCCACAGATGGGGTGGGGTTGCCTGTGGCCACGCGTGGCGGGAGCCCGGATGAGGTGACCTGTCTTGAGAGTGGTTCCTGCTGGGATCTCACCAGGGAGGCCCAGGCTTCTGGCTCCACTCCCTGCAGCCCACACAGCTCCTGCCGCAGCCCACCCAAGGCTCTTGTGGATCTGCACATCCCCTCAGGAATAACCCGCTGGAAACGTGGTGCAGAGCCAGGCTGAGCCCCAGAACCCTGGGAAGTGCCATCCCCAGGGCCTGAGGGCCCTCCCAGTCCCCAGAAGCCTCACCCCCATTTTATAGAGATGGAGACCCAGCCTAACTAAGTCTCAGTCACAGCCTCAAGTGTCTGTGGTAGATCCAAGGGGACCCTGTAAGTGGTGGGCAGGGACTCATACCCAGGCCACATGGCTTCAGAGCCGGCAGCTGTGACCCTACACTGTGCGTGGGAGCTGCTGTGGCCCCTGTCATCTCGGGGTCCTGACCCCACACCACGCAAGCCACTGCAGCCACGGTCCTCTCAGGGTCTGGACCCCCACACTGTGCAAGAGCCACTGCAGCCACGGTCATCTCGGGGCCCTGACCCCACACTGTGCGAGAGCCACTGTAGCCACGGTCCTCTTGGGGTCCAAACCCCCTCACTGTGCGAGAGCCACTGCAGCCACAGTCTGCTCGGGTCCTTGAATCCCGCACCATGCGTGAGAGCCACTGTATCCATAGTCCTCTCAGGGTCCGGACCCCCACACTGTGTGAGAGCCACTGCAGCCACGGTCCGCTCGGGGCCCTGAACCCCACACCATGCGTGAGAGCCACTGCAGCCATGGTCCTCTCGGGGTCTGGACCCCCACACTGTGTGAGAGCCACTGCAGCCACGGTCCTCTCGGGGCCCTGAACCCCACACCATGCGTGAGAGCCACTGCAGCCACGGTCCGCTCGGGGTCCGGACCCCCACACTGTGTGAGAGCCACTGCAGCCACGGTCTTCTTGGGGCCCTGACTGTGTGCAGGAGCTGCCTCTGCCACGGTCATCTCAGAGCCTAGATGCTACAGCCCGGGCTGGACCCCCTGGCTGCTGGCCTTTGTGAGGGTGGAGGTCACACATGGCTCCAGCCCTGGAGGGTCAGCTGGCTGGGAGCTCAGGGAATCCTGTTCTCGTCTGAATTTGGAGCACCCATCACAGCCAGTGCAGAGTAAGTGCAGAGGAAAAGCATGGTCCATGCTGGATGCAGGGAGCTGGGCCTTCCTTCTCCGGGCCCTCGCTCCTTCAGAAGGTGGTCTCTGCACAGTCCACTATGTGGCTGTCAAGGGCACATGAGGAACGGAATGCCTGTCCTGGAGGCTGGACCACGCCGGGTGAGGTGCGGGCATCAGAACTGGGCCCTGGGTCAGTGGGTCATGCTGCCTCTCCCGCCCCAGCCTGGACGACCTCATTCCCTGCTCAGAGCTCCCACTGTGCGCTGGGCGAGGACGTGTTTTCCCACGCTGCATCCTTACCTGTCTCTCAGTGTCACTACCCGGCCCTCCACACCAACAGTCCCTGACAACAGCCTCCCCGGCGGTTCTGCCACAGAGTAGGTCAGACCCCAGGACCAGGGACTCAGGCCGTCCCTCTGTTCACTCTCCCCAGTCAGGCTGGGGCTCCGTGAGGTCTCCTGGGCTCCCTGGTCCATGCCCAGCACACAGCAGGCACTCAGCACAGGTTTGGAGACCACAGGGGACACCCGTGGGCATCCAGAGGCTGCCGGTTCCAGCCTGTCCAGCAGCCCCATCCCCAGTAAGGATGCACAGGACAGACGGGTAGCCCTGACAGCAAGGGCCCTAGAGGAGCGAGTCACAGCCTGGCCACAGGGACAAGGACCCCGGCTCTCTGCAGGCGATGCCCCCACTGCCCCCACACTGGAGGGGCCTCTGGCCACGACGATGCTGGCTCTGGAGGCCCTGGCTTTTTCTCAGTTTCCTTTTTGTTTTCTTTTTCTGAGACAGAGTCTCACTCTGTGGCCAGGGTGGAGTACAGTGGCATGATCTAGACTCACTGCAACCTCTGCCTTCCAGGTTCAAGCGATTCTCCTGCCTCGGCTTCCCGAGAGCTGGGATTACAGGCACGCACCACCATGCTCACCTAATTTTTGTATTTTTCGTAGAAACGAGGTTTCACCATGTTGGCCAGGATGGTCTTGATCTCTTGACCTCATGACCTGCCCGCTTCGGCCTCCCAAAGTGCTGGGATTACAGGCATGAGCCACCGCGCCCGGCCTCTGTTTCTTTTTTCTTCTTCTTGCTTTGCCTTCGGGGACAGGCCAGGCATGGGGAGCAGCCGGGGTATTTAGGGAACACCTGCTAAATGCCCCGAGCTGCCCTGGCGGAGACAGAGCTGCCCGCATGTGTGCCGGCCCCTCTGCAGACCGAGAGGGCCTCGTGGGAAGACCCTGCCCCCCTGCTGGACATGCACCTCTGGCTCTCACCACTCAAGACACACAGCACCCCACCCGGGGTGGGGCCCTGGCCAAGGTGATGTCTGACTCTGGTCCGATGGCCCCTCCCTACTTCCTCTCCTCAGATCTCAGCCCAGACTCTTTCCCTCCTCGCCCGCCACTATTTTCCACTTACACATTTTTGACAAACACCCACACCTGCGGCTGATTTGCAGGTGCCCTGGGAACTGACAGGGCCTCTCCAGCCAGGTCTTGGGCGGTGGGGCCGACCTCAGCCTGGTTTGCCAGCAAGACCCACTGTGCATGGCACTGTGGATGCAGAACACAGGTGCACCTTCCCGTGGGGTCCTGAGCCCCCACAGACATGGTCTCCTGGCACGTGAATTTTTGACAATGGGAAATCTGGAAGACCTCAGGTTTCCAGACTATGCCACAGCCACAGACAGAGGGAGGACCCCCAGAGGACCTGCCACCTCAGCCTCACGGTGTGGAAGGGGAAACTGAGGCCCAGGTCTGCAAGGGACTTGCCAAAGAGCCCAGAGATCATCCTAGCAGCCAGACCTACTAGACCCCCTTCCCGTTTTACAGATGGGGAAACTGAGGGTGGGCAAAGGGGTTGGGACTGTCATTCATTAAGATGGTGGCACATCCCTGGCCAGGCCAGCACTTCAGAAGCCTGGCAGAATGAGGTCCCGGGTGGGAGTCGGTGGGGGGAGCGGGTGGAGCGGTGGAGGCAGCCTGCAGGAGGGTCTGGAGTGGGCCCAGGCACGGGGTGGGAGGGAGGCTGGCCAGCCCTGGGCCGTCCCTGCCCATTTGTGAACTCACTGTTGCTACCTGAGAGTGGCTGCCAGCTCCACCCCTCTCTGTAACTCCTGGGTCCTGGTCCCCAACTCAGGCCACGTGGGTCTGGGCTCTGAGGGTTGGCAGGTCATCCAGAGGCCAGCCTGTCCATCCGCCTGTGCTCAGGCAGCGAGGCCCCTAAAAGGCGGGCCCCTGCAGAGCAGGTGGTGGTGGCCGAGGGAGGTGTCCCCTGCCGGGGCAGGGTCCAGGATAGGAACTATTTCCCCAAGTCAAGGGCAGCCCCTGGAGGAGGCCCCACCCCAACACAGCAGCTCAGCCAATCCCTGGTCCTCACCCCCTGCTCATTTGCATACCCCTTTTCCATTGGCTACCAGCAGCCTGGTTAGGCCCGCTGGGCCCGGGCCATGGGGGCGGGGCCTGGGGGACAGGGCCCTGGGGTATCAGATTCTGGGTGACAGTCCTGGGCCCCGGTCTAGTAGAAAAGAGCTGCCTGGGGGTGGTGGGGGAATTTATTTACAGTGCAGGGTTCCCTGACATCCATTCAGGGATGACTCACAGGCGGACGGTACTGGCCCAAGGTCGCACGGCCAAGAGGCCGGCACAGCTAGGACCTGCCCAAGTCCCGGCCCCTCTCCAAGGCTGGCCTCGTCCCTCCTAGGGTTGGCAGGCGTGCTGCTTAGGACGACTTCTTATTTTTGGCTGCCTTGTCTCAGGGAGGGCTATTTTGGGGCTTGCTTTGCAAAATGGTGATGGTGATGATGATGACTTTCAGAGAACTCTGAGCACTGGGCTCTCCCTCTAGATCTGGGGGCTCCACGCGTCGGGGGCAGTGGGCTCGAGGGTGTGTCGGGGGCAGTGGCTCATGGTGCATTGGGACAGTGGGCTTTCGGGTGTGTCAGGGGCCGTGGGCTCCTGTGGCCATGGCCGTGGGCGTTCGGGTGAGAGTCTGTTTTTGCTTTTGTTCCTGGCATTTGGGTGGGGTGAGATAAGGGGAAGGGGGGCCGCTCAGCTCGAGCAGGCAGATAGATACCGGTGACAGCACCTCCTCCACAGCACAGCACGCGTCATCCTTTTTATCAAGTTCCCTTCTTTTCTTCCTTTTTGCTGAGGGGTGGTAGGGCAGAAAACACTCCTACCCCCACCTCCCAAAGCCACAGAACTAGGGGGTGGGGGCCTCCCTCTCTCAGGCCCCACCCTGAAGAGCACAGGTCAGCTTAGGGGCCGCTGTGCCCAGCACACCCAGCAGCCAGCCAGAGCCTGTGACTGGAGGGAGGGATCTGAGGCGGCTGAGGCCTGGGGTCTAGAGGTCACAGGACAACAGGAGCCAACACACACATGTCCTGTAGGGCAGGTCCTGCGGTCTACACCATCAGCTCCTTGAAAGGACTAAGAGATGGGGGCTGGCCCCTTGTTTTATAGATAGCGGCCGAAAGGCCCAGAGAACTGAAGGTGCTTGCTTGAGGTCACACAGCAAAGGAGGGGCAGCTGGGACCTGAACCAGGGCCTCTCAGCAGGTCACTGGGCAGGGGCTGAGCTCCTTCCTTGAGAAGCCCTGGACGGGCACAGCTGGGAGGGGTGAGGAGACCCCGAGGGGTTGGCCATGGCCTGCAGGGCCCTGTTTGACAGATGGGGACACTGAGGACTGAGCCTCTGGGATGTGGAAGAACCAGGGCCATGGGGGCAGTGGCTGTACCCCCTGCTTGTTTGCTGTGGTCCTGGGTCTTGGTGACTGTGGCTACTTTCAGTGTTCACAAGGAGCGGACTCTGGGATCACAGGGACATATGTTCTAGAGCGACTCTGTCTGCGGTGTGATGAGATGGGGCCTGTGGTGTGATGGGACGGGGCCCTGGGTAACTTCACAGGTCATGAGCAAACCGGAGCTGTTTGCTGAAACGGTGCAGGAGGAATGCCGGCAGGGTTCAGGGCGGGTGGGCTGAGGGCAGAGAGGGCTCTGGAGAGGTGGCCCCACCTCAGGGACCCTCACCCCGCACGTGTTCCCCCCGTTAATAACACCTCTGTTCCTGGGTTGACTGAGACTTGACCGCACAAGGGCCCTGGATTCTCTGCCCACTTCTGTCCTGTCTCATTCCTCGAAGGCCAAGGAGGCTGGAACTGGGACCATGCCCATGATTCAGGTGAGGAAACTGAGGCCAAGGGGTGTGAAGCCATTTGCTCGGGCTGCTGGCCAGGGGTCGGGATTTACACACTGGTCACTGAGGCTAGCACTCCCCCCCCACATAGACACCCCACTGTACTGGAAATAGCTGACTTCCTTTTAGAATACTGAAACAAAACCAAACCCAAAAGATAGCAAGAAACCAACTATGTCACCAAAGGAACCTGTTTTCTGGGGGCAGATGAACCCAAGAAACAAGAATAGAGGCAGACCGTCCCCTCCCACTGCCAGGACGGGCTGTGTGCTCCTCACCTGTCCCCTGCCTTCTCTGTGCTTGGCCTTTTCCCTGAATGGGAGGGGTGAGCCCCTTGGGAGGCTCGTCAGCTGCCCCCCCCCCCCCCCCGCTCACTGCAAACACCCCAGCACCTCCAGCCAGGATGGAGACTCTAAGCCAGAGGCCAGAGTCCCTTCTGTTCTCTCCATGCTGTGTGACCTTGGGTGAGTTACTCAACCTGGATGAACCTTCAGTTCTCCGAGGAGAATGAGGTCATAGGTGCCCCTCCCAGGGCTGCAGAGCTCTCCACGCCAGCACTGTCGGGGCTCCGTACAGAGCTGTGGCCTGACCAGGGGCCGCCATCAGGATTATTACAACTGGGGGGCCCCAGAACCACCCAGAAATATCACCATCCGCACAGCCCCAGCGATCCCGCCTTTGGGATCCCAGACGGTCTCATTTCTCAAGAGTCACGTAAAAAGTAAAACCCAGGAAGGGGGACAGGGCAAGTTGCCCTGCACCCACCGGGAGCCCAGGTGGCTCCACGAAGGCTTTCTGTCACTGAGGGAGCGGCTGGGCCACGGCCTCTAGGAGACACGGCAGCTGCCAGGCCTCGGTTTCCCCCTCCACCTCTATGGCTGCCTCACCTGTCCCTCAGCAGGAGGATTAGCCGCACGCTGGGCCCTAATCGCTGCTAATCGCTCCATCTGCGCGGGATCTTGGATCAGCTGAAGGAGGCGGCTTTATACAGACAGACGCGCGATGGCACCTGAGTCCCATCTGGGCGCAGCTGTCAGGCGCAGCAGCAGGGCCAGGGAGCACACAGGGCTTCTCAAGGCAGGCAAACCCCTCCCCCTCCCCAGCTGGCCAATGGGGCTCTGCCTGGGCCCTTCCGCATTTATTAAGCACCTGCTGTATAACTGGGCACTGTTACAGACCCCAGGGGGAACAGCAGGGATCCGGACAGGTTAAAAGCCTGCCCTAAGGCATTGCATGGCTGGCGAGGCTATGAGGAGGGGCCTGTGCTCCTGATTTGACAGGTGGGTAAACTGAGGCATACAGTCATGGCCCGAGGCACGTGTAGCCAGCCAGGCCCACACTTCTGGCTTGTTCCTCCACCCTTTGCCCACCACCAGGCTGCTGGGAGGTGCTGGGAGGGGCACTTCCCGACAGAGGGCTTCCCAGCAGGCCTGTGCCACAGCTACCAGCTGCCAACAGCAGCCCGAGTCTCCAGCATTACCACCTGTTTCTGCTGTTTCTCTTCTGAGCGGACACTGTGCCCTGCCTGTGCCTCCCTGGCCGGGGCCCTGCTGTGAGCTGACTCTGTGCCTTCGGACACGGGGACTGTAGAGGCCGAGGTGGGGCAGGTTGGGGGTTCATGGCCTGGCCCAGGGACCAAAAGAGGCTGGGAGAGACGGCCAAGGGCTCCCACCCACCCCAGGCCCCCATCCTCCTCACCCTCCTCCCTACCTTCTTTTTCAAAAACATCATTTATCTGTGTATTATCAAGAAATCCAGACACTTTAATCAGTGAGCTATGAAGTCAGAATTTCCATTCTTATCTTCGGGAGGAGTGGAAATGGAGGAGATAGGCGGCGGATCGCTGGTGGGGAATGTTAATGGGTGGAGAGGCTGGGCTATTGGCCACCGAGAAGCTGCTATCTCCTCCATTATCAGGCTGTATCTCCCCCACCATCTCGGCGCAGTAATGGGGCCAGTTCAACTTTCCCAGTTATCACAGGAGCTGAAACCTGTGCCCGCCAGAGGCCCGACTAGGAGACAGTACAGGGCAGCCAGGCTGCAGCCTGCAGAATCGGAGGGTATGGGGATGGCCCGGGTGCCCACCAGCCATCACCACAGCAGGCACAGGGGGTCTCTCTGCTCTCTGGGAAAGCGTTTGGTTTTGGTGGAGGTGGGTGTGAGCCTATGAGCAATGGGGTAAACCGAAGCCAACTGCCTCAGGGTCCCCAGTGGGCTGCGGTAGTCCCAGGCCTTACTGAGCTGTGCATGAAGTGGAAAGAGGGTAGATGGTGTTGGGGACAGCAGCAGGACTGAGGTACAAACACCCCAACCTCTCGCCTTGGGACTCACATTGTGAGTTGGGGACAAGGAGGGCATCCTGTCCCCACTCCTGGCATAACCAGGCCCCAGGCTTGGGGTTGGGAACCATCAGTCATAAACAGGCAGCTCGGGGGCACCTGGGGGTCCCAACCTGATCAGCCCCTCTGGCTCAGGTGTGCTCAGGGTACCCCCAAATGTTGGAGGGCTGCTCGCCTGTCCTCAGGACCTTCCTCAAGATGGGGCACCTAGGCCCCAAACAGAGTACCTCCGTCCAACGGGAAGAAGGAGACTCCAGTCCCCTCCTTCCACCCCCCCAAGGATTGACAGATGGACCATGGGCTGCCGACAATGGTCTCTCAAGGACCCACCATCTGGGGCTTCTGAGAAGTGCCCAGGGCTGGCCGTGCCCTGTGTGCCAGGTCTGGAAGTAGTTCTCATCTCTTTTCTACATCTCTAAGGCCCTGCAGTGGCCACTCTGGCCCACAGCAGGGAAGGGACTTGCTCCGGGTCACACAGCCGGAGGGCACAGTGTTGAGCTCAGAGGAGGATCTGCTTGGAGACACCAGAAGGCCTCAGTTTCCTCAGCCTGAAGACGAGCATCCTCTGGCCCAGCAGGACCAGGGAAAGGTCTCCTGTAAAAACCACCACTGCTGCCCTCCTCTCACTCCCCCCACAAAATATCTGCTGGTGGTTCCCCTGCCCAGGTTTGGGGGCTCAAGTCCCAGGGCTGGGGCAGACCTGGAAACTCTCTGAGCCTCAGTTTCCCATCTGCACACTGGGCCTCCCTCAAAGGCTGCCGGGTGAAGGACATGAGGTCATGCCTATCAAATCCTGGGCACAGTGGCCAAGCGTGAGGCAGGGCCTAGTGAATGCCCAGGAATGCTTGCTGGCACTGGTGAGCCTGGAGGCCCAGCATGGAGAGGGGCTCAGGCCTGGGGTCGCATCAGGAGGAGGCCCTGTGGCCACTCATGCCAGAGGAATCCCAGGAGAGGCTGAGGGGGGTGGCCGCAGGCACCTGGTCCCTCACTGGGGGCTGAGAATGTCCAGGATGGACGCACCATCAATCATGAGGCCCTGTCCCCTGTCCCCGGAGGACTCCCCGGCAGGTCCTTCCCTGTGCACGCCACTGCAGGAAGCAGCCATGACCACCCGGCCCTGGGGATCCTCCGATCCTGCTCCCCGGGCCTGACTTTGGGAATGGGGGCTTGATGGAAGAAAGGTTAGTTGGGTCAGGAGGCGGTGGCAGGTGCAGGTGGCCAGGAAAAACTGGGAAGGAGCGGGTGCACGGGAAGCCGGCGGGACAGAGACACCTGGGCAGGTCAGCGGGCTGGGGAGGGGAGGGGGAAGGAGGGGAGGGGGAGCCTGCCTCTGAATGTGGATTCCGTTACACAGCACAGACCCCACGGGGCCCTGGCCCAGGCGGCATCCCCTGTGCTGGGTGGTGTCCATCCTCACAGCCCTGTGAGGTCAGCATCACTGCTCCGTTTTATGGCGGGGAAACGGAGACTCGGGGCGGCCGAGGGACTTGCCTAAGGACCAGCCTGGTGCCCCGCGATACCCCCATTTTGCAGAGATGGAGACTGAGGCTTGGAGAAGCGAAGTGACCTCCCTACATTGACAGAGCGCCGAGGACTCACTCTCCACTCCCGACTCCAGCCGGTCCCAGAGGAACCCGGACGCCCGCGGCGGCTGCCCCTCCTTCTCAGGAAGCCGCACCCCCACAGTCCTGGAAGCCCCGGGTTCACGCAGGCCACCCCGTCCCCACCACTGCCACAGCCAGAGCTCCACGGGGCAATGCGAGACCCCAGTGCAGCCGCCCACCCTCTCTCACCCTCCATTTTCTCCTGTGCAAAACGGGCAGAGAGCCCAAAGCTAGGCGGTGTAGAGAAGGGCAGCAGGCGGGTGCCCGCGAGGCAAGGAACAGACAGGAGCCCTCAGCATGCCAGTCGCACGCCAGCCCGGGGCGGGGAACTGAGGGAACCAGGAGACCAGGGCCTGCGCACCAGCCCCCAACACCCATTTCACAGCGGGGGAAGCCGGGGCTCCCAAGGCCACTGCCAGCCGCCCAGGGGAAGCTGGGGAAGCAGACAGAGGCCGGGAGGCTGAGGGGAGGGGCCTGCTTATCGGCTCACCCGGCGGGGACCAAGGTCGGCCTCCGCATTCCTGCCCCAGCAGGCCACTTCCCCCAAACTCGGGGCAGCAGGGAAGGGAGGAAGAGATGGGAGGAACCCGGGCCTCTCCAGGCCTCGGGCCGATGCAGTGGGGCTGCCAGCCTGGGAGGCTGCGTGGGCACGGCCCAGAGAAACCTCGGCCCACCCCCAGGGTCCACGGACCCAGCTCCCACGTCACAGGACCTCGAGCACGTCACCGCCTCCAGGGCCTCCGTTTCTTGCCTGTAAAGTGGGTTGGCCAGTGCCAAAGCTGATCTTAGCAGCAGCGGGCCAGATCTCGGGGAGGAAGCCCATGGCTGGGGCTTGGGTGAGGCCTGCCCAGCCCAGGGCGTGGAGCATGCAGGGAGAGGCCCTCCTCCTTCCGAACCTGACACCTGCCTGACGGGGAGGAGGGCCAGCGGGACTGCTGAACTTCCGGACCTCCGGGCTTTTGGCAAAATATCAATAATGCAACCAGCAGCTCAGAGGCCACAGAGTCCCCTGAGGCCATGGCCCTAGACAGCCCTTCCCAGCCTGCACCCCACACAGTGGCCGGGACGGAGGTGTTCCCATTAGGCTCCTCCTTCAAGAGCAGAAACAGAGGCACAGTCCACAGGGTCACAGCAAGGCCAGGCCAGAATGTGAGGTCCAGCTGTTGTCCCAGGCGGTCCTCACCCTGGTCACCTCCCTCTCCACAGTCAAAGGCCAGCATCAGCCTGCAGTCCTGGAGGGTGTATGGCGGGTGGTAGGGCAAAGAGCCGGGGATGGGGTGGGGTGGGAACCCGGGCCCCCCAGCATGCATCCTGGTCCTCACCAGGCCACCCACCGTCTCTGTCCTTACCGGCCCAGTGGCCCCATGGACAGCTGCGAGGCCGAGGCCCACGGGGGTGGAGCACCATCAGATCCCTTCTTGACCCAGGACCCTGGGTCTGCTCCAAACAGCTACTATTTAAACACGACGGCATACCCGCCCTGTTAGAATACTCAACACAGCTGTTAGGAGGGACCCTGCTATTTCCACTCTAAAGGGGAGCTCCCCAAGGTGGTCGTATGGAGGACACTGGCTGAGGCCACCCCGCTGAGAGCCACACCCACCACCCTCACTCTGGGGTCCTTAAGTGCTAAACATGAAAGCTGGTGTCCGGCAGAGGGTAGGACCAGACCACATCCCGTGCGTCCCCCTCACCCGGCAGGACTGCAGCCCTGGCCTCTTAGGACCTTCCCATCCTCATCTGAAAAATGGGTGTGCCCATTGAATCAACTGAGGCATGGCCTGGCCGGGAAAGGCAGCAGCTCCCCAGAAATTGGCAGTGTGCCTTCCTGCGAGGACCCCAGCCCTCCTAACCCACTTTCCCAGGCTGAGAGCAGCCCCCTCCTCTCCTGGCCCTGCCCACAGTGGGCTGGGGACCGTCCTCGCTGACCCAGGGGCCTCTCGCTGGTGCCTGACCCCCCAGCATTTCTCGCTTGGCTTGGTCCAGGCACTCCCAGAGCTGGACGGGGAGGTGGAGAGGCACGTGCAGGAGCCTCATCTGAGCTCCTCCTTGCTGCCCTTGCCAAAGGAAAGCCCCAGCCCAGAGAGGGCAAGAACATGCCAAGGCCACATAGCCGGGGAGTCGAGCCCCACTGGAGGGAGGGCCAGCGAGCTAGAGGGTGGGCGTCGGGGGCTGCCCAACCTGGGGCCGGCGCGGCGAGCCCTGTGAGCTGCAGGGTTGAGGAGCCCTTCCAAGCCGGGGCCCCTGTATGTTTCATATGTTGGGCTGTCCTGGGAGACAGCTTGGAAAG
>CM052654.1:1458581-1485711 GCA_028533165.1 Leontopithecus rosalia
TGGCTCCGCCTCCAGCACCGCGGCCCCGCCCACGCCCGCCCAACCTTTTACAGCGCTGGCTCCGCCTCCAGCGCCGCGGCCCCGCCCCTGTCCGGCTGGGACTTCAAGGCACTGGCCCCGCCCCACCTCGAGGACCCGCCCCTTCCTGGTTCCGCCCCGCCCCCGCCCCGGGAGACCTCTAGCCTCCCCAACTCTTGCTTTGCCCGGAGGCCATGTCCCCACGCCTGGCTGGGAACTCTGAGACCTATTGGGTTCTGCTGACCCGCGGCACCTCATCCAGCGGGCTCCAGGCCTCTCCGGCCTACCTCTTTGCGCCAGCTCCGTCCCCAAACCTGACCCGACCTGGTTGGGCCCTGAGACGCCGAGGCTCCGCCCCCGGCCTGTAACTCCGCCCCCAGCCCTTGGTCCCGCCCCGGACCCCTGGGCTCAGCAGCCCGCTCCACGTGCGCGGCGGGGGCAGTGACGACCGGGTCGGGAAGCCCGAGGTCTCGACGCCCACGTTTGTCTTGGGACAGACTTGGGGTGTGGGGCGGATTCGGGCCGAGGAGGGGTCTTCCGTCCCAGACTGCGGTGAAAGCAGCACGGGGTCTGCAACCCCAGATGGTGTCGGTCCCCGCCTTCAGGACCACAAGGAGAGCGGGACCTCAGGTCTTCCCCTGTGAGCTCAGACCAGGCTGGAAATCGAGGATGGGGCGCGGGAGTGGCAGCCCTGGGCGTTGCACCTTGGGGCCTCTTTTCTCACCGAACCTCTCCCGGGTGACCCACAGGAGGCCCATGAAGGAGGGGTGCCACAGCGCCCGGGTCACAGCACCCTCTTGGAGCAGTCAGAGGTCAGCGAGGTTTCTGGGCGGGATGCTGTCAGCTCAGGCCTGGAAGTGGAGTACTGAGGCTGTTGCTCTTTGCGGTGCGTTCATGGCATCCGAGAGCCCCACCTCCACTTTCCAGTGAGGAAACGCCTCCGGGACTTGCTCAAGGTCACTCTTTGAGGGGTTGTCCCCACTCCCTAATGAGTTGCATCGTTTCCTTTTAATGTTCTCAGCCTGCACTTGCTACCTGCTCCCCACCCCCCATATGCATAATAAACGGGGAATGAGTGGGCCCAGGGGCTTTCAGGAAGGACCCCTCTCACCTGACGACGATGATGACATAGTGAGGCTGGCGAAACACCTGCCAGCCTGCTGGGAGCTCCTCAGACCCCATCTCATGCCAACTTCTGTGACCTATGCCCCAGCTCCAAGGAAGAGGAGAAGTGGGGGTTTACCCCCAGAGCCCGGGCTCTCTCCCCAGAATAGGAGAGTGGCAGGTGCGCAAGAAGAGGCAATCGTATATCCCTGGACACGTGTCCCACCGCCGTGCCCGCTGCCATGGATAGACAGGAACAATGAGGCCAGAAGGCCGAGAGAGCTGCCCAGGGTCACACGGCTCCTCCAGCTCTCACTGCTCTCTGCCCGGTGTCCAGTGGGTGTGGCCTTCCCACAGCTGCCCTCTGGAGGGGGCGGGGCCCATGTCTGATTGGTTCATTCAACCTAGGACTCCCCCCCGCCCCGTGTTTGTCAACTGGATAGAGCCCCCACCTGTCTGGGTTTCCTACTGGGTCTTGCCTTCTTCCCTAAAGGAGGCCACTTTAGAGGATGAGGTCCTGGGAGTTAGAGGAGTTACTGGAGGAGGTGGCCATGGGCTGGCACTGGGCTGGGTCTGAGGCTCCACACACAGCAAGTGGCACCCAGGCTGGAGATCTGTGTTGAGGGGGGCTCTGAGGATCAGAGGAGACAGCCATGATCATCCCTGACCGACGTCTGCTTAGGCTGCAGGAGGAGACGAGGGAACATTTTGGCGGCTTTTTTGCCTGATCTGATTCTTTTCTATGATCCCACATATAGAAGAAAACATGGAGCCCTCGAGAGAAGGAGGGACACGCCCAGGGCAGCCAGCGACCGAGGCAGGAGGCAGGTCCAGACCACAGCACTGCCCCGGCTCCACTCCTGGCAGGGCTCCGTGCAAGATGAAAATATGAAAATGCGGAGCCCCCTCGATCAAAACCCATAAACGCCGGGACATCAAGGGCAGGATGTTGAGCCCAGCATGGTGCCCTTCCCAGCTCAGGCCCTGTGCCCCTGCACTGGTCACAGGTCCCCTAACCCTTCCTCTGGCCCAAGTCAGGGCTGTTTTTGGAGCAGATTCCTTCTACACTGTGCCTCACTACCTGCCTCAGGGGGCGGCATTATTACAGAAGAGAAAACCGCAGCCGGGACGGGGGCGCTGCCGATGCTGAGTGGTAAAGCCACAGGACCTTGAACTCACCACTAAACCCTCAGGAAGGTCACAACAATAACCACACATGGAGGCAGAGAAACAAAGCGTGCAGTCTAGAGGACGGTCTGGGGGATTGTGGAGCAGAAGTGGCTGCCTCTGCCTCGGGAAGTTAGGAGGTGACATCCAAGTGGGGCTTTGCAGGACTCCCTGACCAGATGGGAGAGGAGGAGCGTGTGGGGTTGCTGAGACAGTCTGGGCGGAGCCCACCTGGTACCTCCACCCCCCACCTGCTGTTGTTCATGGTGACCCCGCTTCCACCTGCCCCTGCATGTTCTCGAGATGTGCAGAGATTCACATCCAAAGTCACCGGTGGGGAAACTGGAATTGCACTCAGCCCGCATCAGGTTCTCCCCTGCTGGCTTCCAGGGAGAGCAGGCCCTGGAGCACATAGGAAGTGCTGTCTGGCAGTGGCTCAGAGACTGCCTTCTACTGAAAACAACCTCAGCCAGAAGAAGACATTTTTGGGGTTTGAGCAGTGGGGGTATGCGGGGTGGGCTGGGTCAGTACACATAGAAGTCCAGTCTTCTACTGGGGGTGCGGGGGGGTTGAGGGGGCAAATGTCTTCCTATGCCTCAGCCCCGCCCCTGATGCTGGGTCTGTTTTAGGGGAGGTCCTCCTGTGAGTTGGTGAGCCCTGTACATTTGGGGTTAAGGGAGGAGGCACTCCGAGATGGCCTAAGAGCTCCCCAGCTTCCCAGCCTCCGCTCCCCTCTCCCGGGCCTGTCAGCATCACAGCACTGACTTCACACTTCCAAGCTGAATTGTGCCAGGGCCATGCCACATTTGCACAACTAGCTGGGGTGAGGGCTCAGGCTATCCCCAAATTATAGATGCAGAAACCAAGGCTTGGAGTGGGCCAGTTGCTTTTCAGGGGTCCTGTGGCTTGGAAGTGCTAGAGCCGGGAGGGAGCCTGTGTTCTTCACCCTGACGCTGGGAAATCTGGGTTGGAGTCCTGGCTCTGCCATTTTGGGGTAGCCCCAGGCCATTCCTTTGTTTTCTCCTCTGTGAGGAGGGTGGGATGAGGGCCCTGAGTCCCGGCCTGACCTGTGGGCTGACGACGTTGGCCCGGCTCCTGTGGCAGGCCTGTGTTCAGCTATCCTGGTCCACAAGGGCCGCCGGGGCTGCTTGGCAGCTGTGGGTGGGCGAGGGGCTAATTGTGGCTCCACCCATGGGCCAGGCCCCTCATTGGCTGTTGGGCTGTGACTTGAGGAGCCATAGAATGTTCTAGAAACTTAAGTGGGACCTTGAAGGATGAGGGCGAAGAGGATGCTCAAAAAAGGGTGACGGGAGAGAGGAGGGCGTTCTCGGTGGAGAGCGTGCAGGGACAGAAGCCGGAGGCCGGGGAGGGTGGACCCAGGCTTGCAGCGGCTGAGGGCTGCACCTGGAGGTCAGGCCACGTGGGGCCCCGGAACAGGCTGCATCCAACTCCTTGGACTGCTCCCAGCATCCCCCACGGCTGGCCTGTCACCAGCATCTGTGACTTTACTTCCGTATGGCTCTGAGAGGCACCCCCATCCTGCTCCAAACCTTCATCAGCCTCATCTTGCCCACTCTCCCCCACCCTGCCTGGTCTCCGACAGAAGGCTGAAGCCAGCGAGGCCTCCTGGGGGCCACGTGTGATAACCTCAGGCTCTGCCCTTCCTTCATTCTGAAGCCTTCCCTGTGCGTGGGTTGAGGGATCCCCCTAGGCACAGGCTGTTGGGCTGCCAGATGCACCCTTCCCTCCGTTGCCTGGCCTGGCTGCCCACCCCTCCTGAGGGAGTCCCCTGACCACCCCAGGCGACCTTAGGCCTCTCCGCCCCAGCGTGCAGGGCAGGCCCAGCTGCCTCTTCTTCCACGATCAGTGCTGCCCTCCTCCCGCAGCAGCCGCAGGAGGCGCTGAACAGGGCCCTTCCCAGCCAAGCCTCATATTTGCATATCTCAGCAGACTCTGCTCACAGCAGCTCTCTGCAGAAGGAGCTGTCAGAATTCACATTTGCCTGGTTCAGAGAGGGGAAGTCACTTGCCCAAAGCCACACAGCAGGGAAGCGCAGGGCAGGAGTCTCCCGGGGACACGCATGCTCTAAAATGCACTGGGGTGGCTGATGTAGGGGAAGGGGGTGCCCAGGACCTGTCTTCTGGCCCCCGCCTGGACTGGGCCTCACTCCCCCAACTGCCAGTCATCGCCAGGCCTTGGTGTCGCTGGGCAGCCATGCCAGGGGCCCATTCTGATGTTTGTCAAGGCTGGCTGTGTGAAGGGTTTAATTCACTTCTGGTTTCAACGGGGGCATAATGAGTTTTAAATACCACGTGATTCCATAAGGAGGTCAGGCAGCAGCAAAGATGTCAAAATAAATTGAGTTAGAAATCGGGAGGCTGCCCTAGGTGGGGGGCAGTTCCTCTGGCTCTGGGATGCTGCCTGGGTCACCCGGGCGGGGGCTGCTGCTGTGGCCCCGTGGTCACTGGAGCTGGCTCTGGCTTTGGAGACGGGGATCAGGCAGTCCCATCCTCAGCTGGGGACTGACGTGCCCCACTCTCTTCCTGGTTCTCAACAGGGGCATTGGTGGCATTTGTCCTGTGCCACATGCCCTGCCCCCTGAGGTACAGGCATGCTTCACTGGAGGAATTCCTCCAGGGCCACAGCCACGCCTGGCCCAATCTAAAGGGCAGGGCCCTGGGCCTGAGCCTGATGCTGAAATGCAGTGAGACTTTTGAGGGGCTTCTGGAGGGGCTAGTGTGCTGCCTCTGGGCGGAATTTAATCTGTGGCCAGAGAGCAACTGTGATGGTTTTAAAACGTGGCCCCAGGATCTGGGACACACCTCTGTGTGGGTGGGGAGACCCAGGCCCCTTCTTGGATTCTGGCTCCGAGGCCACTTGGCCTGCAGGCTGTGCAGGAAGCCACGTCACTGCAACTCCCAGCCCGGCCCACACGAGGCCGGCAGCGTCTGTGTCTCTCGGACCCTCGATGTGGGAACTCAGTCACCACGTTGGGTCGAGGCTTTCTCGGAGACGCCTCCCCAGGGATGCCCAGCCCTGCCCAAATTGTAGATTTGTGGGCAAAAGACAGGATGGTTGTTCTGAGCCACTGAGTGCTGGGGCGGCTTTTCATGCAGCCAGAGATGACTGAGACACAAGGGTGGGAGAAGGAGTCAGAGAGGGACAGGGCCCCAGCCGCACCAGCCCTGGTGGGGAGGAAGCACTGTGTGACTTTCAGCCAGCCTCGCCGAAGGGGTCCAGGTCAGTGTGAAAGGCGCCAGCTGTGGCCTGTGCGTCTCCTCACAGTGACAGCGCCCATGCCCACCTCGAGCCCATCAGTTCACAAATGCCGTCTCACTCCTCTCCACAGTCCCGGGAGGTCTTACGTAGCCCATTTTGCAGACAGGGGAAACTGAGGCTGGGGTTTGAAATCCAGCTGGTGCAGGGAACCAACCGCAGCTCCTTGCCTGGAATGGACAGGGAGCTGCTGGGAGCCGGGGCTGGAAAGGCTCTTGGTGGCCACGTCGCCCGTTTAATGGCTGGAAGAACTGAGCTGGGGGGTGCCCGTGACCAGCCTGAGGCCTCAGCCCCCAGCTCAGGGCTCGGCTGCTCCTGAGCACCTCCTCATGCTGGCAGAACACATCTGTGCCCTCCTTGGGCTCGGAAGCAGCCCTGGGGTTCTCTTGGGCAGTTCGGGCCCGGGTGTGTGTGTTCACCCCCTGCCGAGCCCCAGGGCCTTGGGGAGGGCCAGCTCTACCTCCTCTCCTCGAGGCCATGCCGGCTCGTCAGTGAGACAGACACTGCAACTGGAGAGGGGCCGCAGCCTTGGGGCCCAGCACTGGAAAGACAGACACCCCCGGGCCTCGGTGTGGCTGTCCCAGCGCTGTATCCGCCCAGGACTGGGGACTGCTGCCTGCTGCTTCCTGACTGGAAGCTGAGGTGACCTGCTTGCTGCCTATGCACTGGGAGGGGGAGACACAGGCTGGAGTCTCCAACTTCAGCTGCATCTCTGTGGCCAATATGTGGCACAGGACAGAGGACAAGGCAGGGTTGAGCTCCCCACGGGACAGAGGACACGGCAGGGCTGAGCTCCCCACGGGACAGAGGACACGGCAGGACTGAGCTCCCCACGGGACAGAGGACACGCAGGACTGAGCTGCCCACGACAGAGGACATGCAGGACTGAGCTGCCCACGGGACAGAGGACACGCAGGACTGAGCTGCCCACGGGACAGAGGACACGCAGGAATGAGCTGCCCACGGGACAGAGGACACGGCAGGACTGAGCTCCCCATGGGACAGAGGACACGCAGGACAGAGCTCCCTATGGGACAGAGGACACGCAGGACTGAGCTCCCCATGGGACAGAGGACACACAGGACTGAGCTCCCCATGGGCTCCAGGGCCTCCAAGTCCCATCACCTCAAGGGGGTGCTTCAAGGAATCCTGGCATCAGCTGCCTCCAGGCTGCTTCCCCAGGCTGGTCCTCTCCATCCCCATCTCCCCACTGCCCCATCCACACATTTTCTCAGGAAACCAGGTGCTCCAAGGTGTAGGTGCGTGTAGGAGAGCCTGCTTTAAATAATGAGTTTCCCAGGAAACCCTTCCTGTGTCTGTTCCCTGAGGAGGGTGCACCTCCATCCCATGGAACCCTCTGACCCTGCCCTGCAAACCTCCTTTCTGGGTGGCGGGTGGGGGGGATGGAGCTGGGCCTGCCACTCACCACCGGGACCCCCCCATCCTCCGCTTTCTCGCCCCACAGGCTGAGACCCAGGGGTACCTGGCACGTGCTCCCCTGCCTGCATCTCCTCCAAGGCTGCCTGTGTCTCCTCCACAGCTGCCCACCCCCTCTGTCTCCTTGGCCTGGCCCATGGCACCCCCTTCTCTCCTGATCCCACTTACCCAGCAGCTTTGGGGGCAGGCCTTGGGATCTAGCAGTGGCTGCTGGGGAACGCCGCCACCTCTGTGGGAGCTCTGCACATGCATGGCCTCCCACCCACCCCTGCTGCTCCATGCAGCTCATTGTGGGTGCTGGACAGACTGGGCCTCAGAATCCTGGGTGGGAGAGACAGGGTCCCTGGGTCAGGAGGGTTGGTGTGGATGGTGACCCTGACTGTGCCTGGGGCTGGGCCTCAGTGTCCACTCTCTCTGCAGGGGTCCCCTTGGGGCCTGCACAGCTCACTCCCAGTGTTCCTCTGCTCCCAGCTCGAACACCTGTCCTTCAGGGAAGCCTGCAGGGACCCCCACAGTACTCCCTCCTGTGGCTGAGTGGACCGGCGGGGGCCGGAGTGCACCCGGGGCTGAGCAGGCGTGTGTGCATGTGGGCACGAGTCTGCATGCCCGCATAGGTGAGGCTGTGCTGTGTGCACATGTGAAGTCCGGGGCTGCTGCCTGTCTGTCCCCTTTAGTGTGTGGAGGTCCCGGGTGTGCATGTGGGTGATTTGCAGACCAGGTGGGTGTGGGGCTGGCACATGGGTGTGGGGCCGGCGCGTGCAGTGCCTCTGGAGGTTGCGGGCAGTACCCTGCCCAGGTGGAGGCCGAGTCCCCTGGCCAGGCGAATGCTGCCACCTGGTGGCCAGGCAGGGGGGCGTCCACGTTGTGGGTCTCCGGCCACAGGGTGGTCTCAGGCCTCACGGGAGGAGGGGTGTGTGGACAGGGACAGCTCCCTCCTGACAGTCTAGCAGGGCCTCAGATTGCTGGGAGCAGCAGCCCTCCAATATCAGCCCCTGACGCTGGTGGGAGCAGGTGCCCAGCCTGTCCCAGAGCCACTGACCTTAGTAGGGTGCTCTGGACGCTGCCGGCTGGGGCCCTGCCTGAGACACGCTCTGTTGAACAGGAGCGAGTGTCCTGGACAGAGGACCTGGTGGGACCTCGAGGTCCCCACCCACGAAGTACATGGGACCCTTTCACACACCAAAGCCAGACAGGCTGCCCTGTAACCCACCGCGGTGCAAACACGAACTCAGAGCCCAGTGCACAAGGCCCCTCCCGCGCCCTTCCCTCCAACCCCCATCTACGCCTCCTCATCAGAGACAGAGCCCCCTGCTCACCCACGAGGCGCAGTCCTTATGCCAATCAGCACTTGTT
The DNA here is from genome assembly GCA_028533165.1 of Leontopithecus rosalia. Lineage (NCBI taxonomy): Eukaryota > Metazoa > Chordata > Mammalia > Primates > Cebidae > Leontopithecus > Leontopithecus rosalia. Next base: position 1,466,937 of record CM052654.1, read on the forward strand.
CAGAAGGCCCTGCCTGGGGGCTATGTCCACTGGCTTCCCAGGGCCAGGATCCTTGCACAGTGGGCAAGGTGAGCAAAGCAGTGGGCAGATGGCCAGACAACCCTCACCAGCCCCTCCCGAAGGCAGGCCTGGCCAGGGCTGCCTTGTGGCATCTGCCACCATCAGGGCCGGGAAGACCCAAAAACCAGGGTCCCAGCAGAGAGCCACGGGGCAGAGGATGGCTGGTGTGAGGGAATGGGTCGGAAGGAGAGAAGGGGCCATGTGTTGGCTTGGGAACAGTGTCCCTGGCAGAGGGAACTGTGTAGGGGCTTGGCGGGTGGGGAGGCTGTGGGGTTGTGGGGGCCACAGTCACAGGCCACAGGTGAATTTGTCATCTGTCCAAGGAAGAGGGGCAGCATGTGATTGGACAGAAGCGATGAGACCCCAGTTATCTCATTTAGGAGCTCTGCTTCCCAAGGAAGAGGGGAGGAAAGCGAAGCTAGTGAGGCAGAGAGGCTGGTGAGGCAGGCAAGGAGGCTGGTGAGGCAGGGAGACTGGTGAGGCCGGGTACCTGGTGAGGCAGGGAGGTTGGTGAGTCAGGGAGGCTGGCAAGGCTGGGAGGCTGGTGAGGCAGGGAGACTGGTGAGGCTGGGTACCTGGTGAGGCAGGGAGGCTGGCGAGGCAGGGAGGCTGGTGAGGCTGGGTACCTGGTGAGGCAGGGAGGCTGGCGAGGCAGGGAGGCTGGTGAGTCTGGGAGGCTGGTGAGGCAGGGAGACTGGTGAGGCCGGGTACCTGGTGAGGCAGGGAGGTTGGTGAGTCAGGGAGGCTGGCGAGGCTGGGAGGCTGGTGAGGCAGGGAGACTGGTGAGGCTGGGTACCTGGTGAGGCAGGGAGGCTGGCGAGGCAGGGAGGCTGGTGAGGCTGGGAGGCTGGTGAGGCAGGGAGGCTGGAGCTTCCTCTGAGCAGCTCCCTCATCTGCCCAGTCGAGGGTTTACTCTGGCCCATCCTCACTTGTCTCCTGGACACTGGGGTCTTTGAGGGACTCTTTAGGACACAGGAGGCCCCCGGTGCCTGAGACTGGGTGGGGAGCGTCTCCTGGTTCCACCCCTCCTGCTGCCTCTTCCTTTCCCTGTGTCGTCCTCAGTGGAGCTGCTCTGCTCCCTGAGGACCTCACTCCAGAACCAAGAAGCTTTGGAAACAGATGGGGAGACTGAGGCAGCACTGCTGACGGTCTCATGATCTTCACATGTTAACAAGCAAGAAGGTGTTGCTGCCCTGCTGGGAATGGTTGTAAGATCCCACCCGGGTCCTGCTGGGGTCTGGAGCTCCCCATGCCCCCAGCTCTGCAGCTGGCGTGATGGTGTCTGACATCCACCCTGGGACATTGGCTTCGACGTCAGGCACTGCCCTCCCCACACCGAGCCCCTTTGCAGATGCCCTCGTGGTGTGAGTTCCACCAGCAACAAGCGGAAGGCAGGGGAGGCCCAGCGCCCACCTGGGGAGGGATGAAAGCTGAGGAAGTCCAGTGGCCAAGAAGACAAGAGGATGCTGTGATGGTCAGTGGCAGGCTCGAGAACATTCCAGAAGACAGTCTCAGGAGAATCTTGGAAGGGCACAGGAGGGAGCAGGCTGAGGCAGGGGCACATGGACACCTGCACGGACCAGAGCGTGGGGGAGGAGGGGACAAGGCTGTGTCTCTGTGTAGGTGAGGGGGCTTGGCTCCCCAGCCTGGGAGGGCCACGTCTCGGTGCGTGAAGGCTGGAAACTCACACCAGACGGGTGCCTGTGGGGAGGCCCGAGGGTGGCAGAGCCCAGGTCCCCATGCTCACCCTCCCTCAGCCCTGCCTCCTCTGTGGATAAGGCCAGCCCCGTTGCTCCCTGGCCCCTCATGATGCTTCTGACATGGGGGAGGGGTACCAGGGCTCCTCAGTCTCCCCTCTGTTCCTCCCGGGGGTGTGTGTGGGGGTCCTCAACGAGGATGACAGGGGTGGGCCTGCCCCTTTCTGGAAAGCCTGGGCCACCCCGCCATTGCTGAAGGGGTGTTCTCAGGACATGGCCATGGCTGCATCACTGGCTCCTGCACTCAGCCCACAGTGGCCTGAGAGTGACAGTGGCACATGTCACTTTAGGACCCAGGGAGCCACGTTCTAAGGCTCAGGGAGGTGCAGGTGAGGTGGGGGCCGGCGGGAGAACAGAGGTCACACAGCTGGGAGGTTTTCTGCGAAAATAGTGGGAATATATTTGAAAAGACAAGTCACTAGATGTTTACAGTACAACCTCAGGGCCCCTCCGTGCCTGCTTTACGACAGTCCGGAGGCAGGAGGCGTTGTGAACGGCCCACAGCACCTTCCAGAGAGGCCATTTGGGCCTGATTTAGTCTCTTTCAAATATCAAAATAAAAACTTTTGACATACACATTGCACCCAAGATAAAAACTAAACAACAGAGCAAAATAAACCATGAGTCTTCAAGACACTTCCGGAGAGAAGGAAGCTCTCCTGCCCTTCTACGCACCTTCACAGACACGGCTGGCTCTGTGAGTGGACACGTGCATCCTGGGCCTGGCTCACGTCCTCGCCCGAGGCCTCCCTGGCTGGGCAGCGCCTCTGCAACCCCAGCCCTGAGCATCCCCGTCTGGCCACACAGACCTAGGGCTCACAGCCTGGCAGGGAGGCAGGGAGAGAGCGCCAGCACGTGGGTGCCCGTGCCTTCCATGCAGCCATGGTGAGGCCTCTCTGACCTCATCTGTCTCACCTGGTCCCCTCATTAAAAAAAATCAAGGAAGCCTGTATTCACATTACAACACCAAAATAGCACCAGAAACTTCAGAGTAACATTGCAGAGAGGCAGAGCCCAGAGCTCCGTACAGCAGGTGGGCTCCAGAAGGCAGCCATGGAGGCTGGCAGGGAACCGGGAGGACCTGCGGGAGCTGGCACAGGCGCTGTTTCTTCCCGGTTCCATATGGAAAGCTGGTTCCCGGGGTCAAGGTGCGCTAGAGATGGGTTTTTCTCTGGCAGCACAGAGGCGAGCACGACCCTGTGGTCAGAGGGAGGAGGCCTGTTGTGCTCTTGGGGGACCAGGCGGCTCAGAAGCAGCTCTTTTAAGTGGTGAGCGCTGCCTTCCCCCACGTGGCTTCTAAGGTCACTTTGGAACTCCAGCAACAGCAGCAAAACTAAGAGGGAACCTGCCATCATCCCATGGCTGCCTCGACTGACTTCCCTGCTTCGTATGGGGAATGGGAGGCTGTGCAAATCTTCAAATATTGGCTTCTACGGTGTAGGTGCCTTGCCAACAGGGCACAAGGCTGTGGGTGGGGGGGATAAGGTGCTGTCTCTTCAAGTACTTGGTACCAAGAAAGCAGCTGCATGGTCTCAAAGGGGCTGCACTGGCCCTGTCTTTCACCCGCAGCCTTCCAGCAAGAAAGGGCCACCCTGGGCCCTGTTCAAAGTGTCACAACCTCAGCTCTGACATCAAGGCACACGAAGTCAAGTGGCCACAGAGTGAACTGTCTCAGGGAGCAGGAACTGGCTGCCCCCAGCTCTGCTCCCAGGCTCTTGCTCCTATAAATTACTCAGAAGCATCTTTCTTTAAAGGGATTTTGAATCCAGTTAGTCTCTGCCCGAAGAGCTGGCTAAGGAGGTCACTCTGGGCCTCGGCGGTCCGGCGGGTGTGCGGCTCTGCAGGTTCAGCACCGTGGACAGCCCTGCCCCTCCTGGGGGGCCTGAGCAGGGGTCGCCCCTGGGAGAAGGCCTTGCCCAGTCTGTCCTTCCTGTGCACGTGGCCCGGCTCTGCCTTCCGCTGCTCTGAGGGCGGTGGCCTGGGTTTGTTCTGGCTGTTGAGTTTGGGCTTGGCCGGGAGCACACGGCTGGGAGTTGCCTGCTTCCGAGGGGTGCGGGGGGGCTTGTCAGGGGCCGAGGGGGCTCTCCCAAAGCTCCCCACACTCTCAGTCCTGGCTGCCCCTGGGGCCTGGCCCTTTTTCCTCTTCATGCTGCTTTCTCCCTTCTCCTTGAGACCCGGGCTCCTGTGGGGCCCCTGCTCACCAGCTTCCCTTGGCCCCTTGGTGCAGCTCTTGGCCTGGGCTTGAGGCAGGAGCCTGTCTGGTGCAGGGCTCTGGCTGGGGAAGCTAGGCTTGGCTGGGGTAGTGGCTGTCTCACTCTGGAGCTGCCCACTGGCTGGCTGGGGCTGGCTGCCACCTCCTGTCTTGGTGCCAGGGCGAGGGCTTCCACTGCCCAGGGGGCTGGGGCCTGGTTTGGCTTTGGGGGTGTCGGGCTTCATCCCGTTCTCTGTGTCACGGGCCAGCTCCCCGGGTGCCAGGCTCCCCACCGCCTTCCTTGGATGCCCTGGGAACTTGGGTGCTTTGCTGGGAGTGGATGCTGCCCACCTGTCCATTGATGAGCTCTGGCAGCCCCCAGGCTTGGTGGCACTGCCCTTGTGGAAGGGGCCTCCAGGCCCCCCTTCAGACGCCATGTGGCCTGAGGACACCTGCTTCTGTTTTGGAAGCAGGGCAGGATCTTGCTGGAAATGGTCAGGGGCACCTCTACCTCGGGCAGCTGGGGCCTTGCGTTTCCCTGAGAACAGGAGGGGAGCCCTCTTTCCCTCTGCATCTTGGTCTCTGGCTCCCGGCCGCGGCACAGATGCCCCCAGTGGAAGAGCTTGCTGGAGAAGAGCCCCAGGGTTGCCTGCGGAAGCCTCATCCTCTGGCCTCTCTAGGGCTCTGTCCGGCTCGCAGTCCCCTCTGCCCTCAGCCAAGGCAGCTGGGTAGGGAGACAGAGATGGTGGGGGACACTTCTGGTGGTCAGATGGCTGATCCCAACCCCTGATCGGGAGGGTCCCAGGGTCTGCAGGCCTCTCTAGGATCTCGGGCCATCCCTTGGTGGTGCTGGCAGCCACCTCCGGGCAGAGCTGGAGCAGGGCTGGGAGGGACCCCTCACTCAGGGTGGGGCTGTCCTCCTCGAGCCCGGGGGCACTGCCGGGCACAGCCACCTTGCGCCGTTTGCTGGGCAGTGTGCCTTCGAGGGCCAGGGACTTCTGCCCTGGCGCTCCCGGCCTCCGCACGCCACGGAATGTGAAGGGCTGCCACTCCCTCCGGGGGTGCTTGTCCATGTGGCGGTCAAACTGCTCCTTCTTGGCAAAGGTGTAGTTGCAGGAGCTGCAGGCAAAGGACTTCTTGATGATGTGCATGACCGTGGCGCAGAGCTCGCAGGCGTAGAGTGGTGTGTGCTGCAGCTCCAGTGGCTCCTGCAGCCCGTGCACCCCGCCCAGGTGCACCAGCAGCTCCCCGTGCTCAGAGTAGACCCGGGGGCACCGGGGGCACAGGTAGACGCGCTGTGGGCTGTGCACCGCCAGGTGGCGCTGCAGCTTGAAGGGCTTGGGGAAGTGCTTCCCGCAGTGGTGGCAGTCACGGGAGGGGTCCTTGCAGGCCTCGTGCACCAGGATGGCTTGCAGGAGGGGCTCCCCGCCGGCCCAGGAGTCTGGGGATGGGATGGGGGTGGTCTTGGCGGGACTTGGGAGCGGGGCCGAGCCGCAGGCCAGAGCAGGCTTCTCGCAGGCTGCAGGGCTGCCCGGGTTGACCAGGGCGTTGGCAGAGACGCTGTCTGGTGTCACGGCCCTGTCTGGGTGGCTGGGGGTGCTGCGCCAGCCGGGTTTCGCCCTCTCGCTCCTGCTCTCTTTCCCGGCCTCTCCCTCCGGCCCTGAGGAGTCTCCCGGGCTCCCGCCTGAGTGCTTGTCCCTGTGGGGTTTGGGTGTGGGTTCTCTGATGCCGCTCAGGAGCTGGGCAATGGCGCTGCCACCCTGCAGGCCTCTGGGCAGGTCCCCCAGAGACCTCCGAGCCTGCCCCTTGCGGGCGAACCGGGCGGCATGCTCCCTCAGGTGCTCATTGTACATCCAGATGTCGGCCACCTCCTTCAGGCACATGCCACAGGCCCAGGGGCCCGCCTTGCTCTGCGCATGTCTCTCTTGCAGGTGCCCCCGAAGCAGCTCCCGCGAGCCGAACCTGCGCTCCACGCACATGTAGCAGGTGGGCGGTGGCGCGGGCGTGTGGGCCAGCTTGTGCAGGTCCAGCTCGCCCAGGCCGCGAAAGCGCTGGAAGCACACCCGGCACTTGTAGGAGGCCCGCTTGCCCTTGGCCAGCCGCCCTCGGCCTTGGGCCCTCCCCGGCCCCGTGGCTGCCTCCGTCCTTTCGTTCTGTGGCCCCGGGGAGCTCGCCGTGGCCTCGAAGTCTAAGAACCTGGTGGCTGGGAGACCTGCGGGGTCTTCAGAGGGTCCCAGAAAGCACAGGTCTTGAATCTCAAACTCAGAGCTCAGCGTCCCCAAGTCCGCGGCCTGGAGCGGCAGCAGGTGGGCATTCCCGGGCAGCCCACCATCATAGCGTTCTCTCTCCAGGCTGGGGGGCTCAGGGCTCATGTCTCCGAGAGAAGAGGAGGCGTCACTGGCAGGGGCTGGCAGCTCTAGGCCTCGCCAAGCTGCCGGGACCATGTGCAGCTCGGGAATGGCCTCGGGCCGATCGTCCTCGGGATAATGGGAGGGCAGCTTCTCTGCACTGGCTTCCTCACCAGGCTCCAGGGCCCACAGGCTGAGGCCGGAGGCCCAGGGGTCAATGCCAGGCACCCTGCTGCTGAGGAACCCATCCAGGAGGAAGGACTCGGGCAGACCTGCGGGGTCCTCGTCCTCCCACGGATCCTCATGGCAGAGGCAGAGGGAGCCGGAGTCGCTGAGGTCCGTGGGCAGACAGGCTGGGCTGAGTGTGGGGCCCTCCTCCATGCTGGGCTGGGTGGGCAGCTGGCGCTCTGGCTTCTCACAGCGCTTCCCGTAGACGCGCGGGTTCCTCTTTTGGGTCAAGCGGCCTCCGGGAGGGAAGAGCTGGGAGAAGGAGACCTCGTCATCAAACAAGCTTGGAGGATCCTTGGCACTGGAGCCAGGGGCTTCAGGAGTGGGGCCCTCAGGCCCTTGGACCCCACCCTGGGTGTCTGGGTTCTCCGGGAGGCCCTGGAGGCAGCCGCTAGTGGTGCTGTCCACTGGAGAGCTGGAAGTCTCGGGAAAACCCAGGGGACACAAGGGGCTCTCGAGCTCCTCCCAGAAGCCTTCCTCTGACCCGCTGTGGGCCCTGCTGCTGTCCTCCGCTGGCGTGCTCCCAGCCTCTCTGCAAGCACCCAATGCTTCGGTCTCTCTCGGTCTCCGGAGCCCCCTGGCCAAGGCTCCCTTCTGCCCAACTGGCTGTTCCCCGAGAGCTGTACCGTCCATCCTCCCTGGATGCAGCATCTGATCTCCAGGTAGCTCCTGGGCCCCAGTCTCCCCTGCGCACAGAGCCTCCAGGTCAGTCCCCGAAGCACCCTCCATCACCCTAGGCCCAGGCATGGTCCAACGAGGAGGCTGCTGTTTGTTAGCCTCAGGCTGTCCTTCCACAGAGAGGCAGTGGCTAGGGGGGGCTGTGTCGCTGGCCGTTGCTGGGGATGGTCTGGAGCCGCACCCATCTGAAGCCACTTCAGGAGAGACTGCAGAAGCGCTGTCCTCCCGGAGCCTTCTGCCTCTCAGCTTTCCTGCTTTCTGACTTGACTTCCCCTCTGAGTGGCTGGCGGAGTCCCCCGTGGGCTCTCTGCGCCGCCGCCGGCCTTCTCTTCTCTCTGCCTGTTTGGGATGGAGCTCATCTTCCCTGACCTGGTCTGGTCTTGGCTTGGAGGCTGGAGCCTTCCCATCCACCCTGTGCTCAGCAGGGCTTTGGGGGTGCTGCTGGCTATGTGTGGAGCCGGGTGTCCTGAGAACCTCCTTCAAGCCCCGGGTGACGTGGCTGGAGTCCCCCCTCCAGTGGTTTGGTCTCTCCTTCCCAGATGCCTTGCGGCTCTTCTTCCTGGGGGGCTGGCACTTTTGGGTTGGGGGCCTCGGAGGCTGCTGAGCAGGCAGGGCCGCTGGGCTCGGCTGTGGGGGTGCTCCCGGGCGTGGCCGGTGCTTCCTGGCCTTGTGCCGGCTCAGGCCCGGCCGGGAGCGGAAGGAGGCTGTGCAGACCTCACAGGTCACAGGCCCGAGCGCAGCCTGGCTGTTCTCTGTAGACACTGGCTTCTTTTTATAGCCACGAGGCCCCTGTTTGAGGTCTTGGGGACCGAAGGGGACCTCCTGGGAAGTCTGGTGGGAGGCATTTCTGTGGCTTTTGGGGGAGTCAGACTGGAAGTCACTTGCTGCGCTGCTTGGAGCTGTGGTTATGCCCAAGCAGAGTCCTGTGGAAGGGCAGGTGACACTGGGCACCTTGGTAGCACCAGAATGCCCAGCCTCAGGGGTCCCTGGGTGCTCCGGCCCCTTGCTGCTGGTCCCCGCCTCATCTTCCAGGCAGGTGGGGGAGTCCGACCCTGCACCCGGTGGCGTGGGAGGCTCAGTGGGCACAGCCGTGACAGCGTGGGCTTCCCTGTGGCTGAGGCGGGCAGTGTTGCTTGGAGAATATGAGAGGCCGCCGGGCATCCTGTCAGGATTGGGGTGGGATGGGGCCCCCCTGCTTTGGGGTTCCAGCCCTGGGGGTCCTCTGCCTGCCTGTGGTGCCTCTTTGGTGAGAGTGCTGGACAGGTCAGCAGCCCTCAGGGCCATGGTGGGGGAGACAGCCCCCGCCAGGGGAGGAGAGGTGGCTTGGCCAGGAGACTCCCACAGCTTCTCTTTTCTGGAATCTTCTGGAATTCTTAAAGTGCTGTCTTCCGGGCTGCCCCTGCCGTGAGTGTAGACTATGGCACTGATTGAGCCGGGACACCGGGAGGAAGGGTCTTCCAGGAGGCTGTCCTCCCCCTGGAGGATGCAGTGAGCCAGGGCTCCCTTAGGATCACACGGGGTTTTGGTCAAAGGCAGGGGAGCCACCGGGGGATCCCCAGCCCCAGTATCTGTGTGGGCTGGGATAGCACCTGCCTCTTCCAGAGGTGCCTGGGTAGGAGAATAGGCCAGCGGGTGCTGGAGGCTGGGAGGGTCCCTGCAGGATGGAGATGCTGGCAGCTGCCCCCTCAGCCCACCTTGGGCTCTGGTGGCACTGGAGGGAGAGGTGGGTGGGTCTTCATGGGGCAGGGGCCCGAGGCTGCAGGGCATAGGGGTGGCTGAAGAAGAGGGTGAGGGGGCACAGGCCGCCAGGTCCCCGATGGAGGGTGCTGGACTATCTCCTGTGCTGAATATCGGCTTGTTCAGGCCCAGGCTGGATGCCCTCTGTAGAGCCCAGCTCTCAGGTGCATTCTGGGTGTGGGCCACTGGCAAGGCTAGCTCCAGGGACTCCCTATCTGGGGACGGGAGGCTTGGGGGGTGCGGCGCCTCGCCCTGAAGGCTCGTGGCTGCCCTAACACCCTCGCATTTCTCTAGCAGGACTGCACCCATGGCAGGCCTGGCCAGTGCTGTTTTGGGACTGGTATTGACGGAGGAGAGGTTACCCGCCCCCCCTGGGCTCCCTGCGTTCACTGGCTGAGGCCGGCTGGCTCTGCCTTGGACCTGGGTTTTCTCAGCTTGGCCAGGAAAACCTCGATGTCCATCTGCCTCCAGCCCCAGCTGACATCCGGCCGCTGTAGGGAGAACTGTCACCTCCACACCCTCCAGAGGGCCCAGAGCAGGGCCACAGGCCACCTTCTCTCCTTTCACAGTGTCCCCTTCCAGATCCGAGGGGTTCCCTCTCGGAGGGCTCTGGGCAGCAGGTGTTGGCTCTTGCGAGGCTGGGGTGCCATCTTTGCTGTCAGCTGCTTTGGGCCCCAGGATTGAGAGCTGACGTAGGGGGCTTGAGGCTGGGTCCTGGGACCTCCTGCCGGGACGTGTGTCAGACACACAGGTAGGACTTGGCACAGGGACAAACCAAGCCCTCCTGCCCTGGGGGGAGGTCACTGAGGAGGCCCCCGCCGGTGCACACTCATTACCCTCAAAGCCAGGCCTCCCTGATGCGGGGTAGAGGCACCCACCTGCTCTGCCTGCAGAATGTCCCTGGGCAGCATGGCTCTGACTGGCACCAAAAGGCCAGGTGGCGTCCAGCGGTGGGGCCCCGTCACCCTGAAATGCCAAGTCAGGGGCCAAGTCAGGGCTGCAGAATGCTTCCAGAGCGGGGGCCTCTGGGCGGGGCCTGTCTGTGGTGCTGGGTCCTGGGAAAAGCCGTCCGCTCTGTTCACAGGGAAGCGGCTGCAGGGCGTCTTCACTTTCTTGTGAGCTGGTGACCTCCTTATTTTTAGGAAATGAAAGCTCCTGGTCAGGGCTGTACTTTGCTAAACTCCTGGCATCCAGTGGTGGCCCTGGCTGCTTGCTGGGCTCTGGCAAGCAGACATCTTCGGGGGCCCCGCTGTCCCCTCCAGGCAAGCAGACATCTTGGGGGGCCCCGCTGTCCCCTTCAGGCAAGCAGACATCTTGGGGGGCCCCGCTGTCCCCTTCAGGCAAGCAGGCATCTTGGGGGGACCCGCTGTCCCCTTCAGGCAAGCAGTCTTTGTGGGGGGCCCTGTTGTCTCCTTCTGCCTGGTGGAGTCCACCCTTGGAGACTCTGGCTTTCTGCACCAGCTGAAAATGGAAGCTGGCTCCCGTGGGGCTGAAAGGAGATCTAGAAACCAGGTCTTCTTGGGCGCAGGGGAGAGGGGCTGTTTTTCCTGGGTGGAAGGAAGCTGGGCAGGGCCATGTCATCGTGGGCTTTTGCTGAACCCCTTCCATGGTGGCCGCAGCTGGTCCTGCACCCTCCCGAGGTGCAGTGGATTCCCCAGTGACCATGAGGTCAGCCGCCGAGAGTGTGTCCTTGTGGGGAATGGTGGCCTGGCAGGTGGGCAGCAGGGAGGGTGCCTCTGTGCCTGTGCCTGGCTCCACCCTGCCCCCAGACTCAGCTTCTCCGAGCTCTCTTGGGGCCCCCGGTGTGTCTTTGCTCCTTTGCAGTTGACTTTCTAATTCGGTGACCAATTTCTGGATCTCCAGTTCGTCCTCAGACAGGTGGCTCATAAGAGCAATGCTACATCCACGACCCTTCCCAGGCAAAGCTGGGGTGCCAGGGGCTGCTGTCTGCTCAGGGGGACACGTCTTACTGAGCACCTTTCCCCCTGAGGGATCAGGAAAATGGTCAGGCAGCATAGGGGGTACTTCTTCAAGCAGCAAAAAAGAGGGGAACGGTGGGTCTGATGGGGGCTGCTTCTGGGGAGGGTCAGCACATGTGAATGGCACCTGGGGGTCCCTGTCTGCAGACAGGCTGCCGTAAAGGGGTGGGTCGAATCTGTCCAGCGGCAGTCCTGGAAAAAGGGACGTGGACTCCAAGGTCAGTGGCGATGTGGCTCTGCCTGGGTCCGTTTCGGCCATGCCAGGGATGCTCTTAGGCAGCAGTGGCTCGAGGGAGCCAGCATCCTCACCATCCTGGCAAAGGCAGGAGCTGCTGGCCAGTGGGGCGTCCATGGCTGAGGGCTTGGGGTGCAGGTCTTCCAGGAAACAGCCAGCCAGGTCTTTAGGTCCAAGGAACAACTCACTGTGGGGGCTGCCGTAGGGCTGAGGCCCCTTTTTGGCAACTGGAACCCCCATGGGGTCTCCATTAAAACCAGCAGGGTCACAGCCAAAACCGGGGACCTTTGAAGACAGAATGCCAGGTTTGGGGCAGGCAGTACTCGAGGAGTTAGCCATGGGTGCCAGAAATTCTGCAGGATGGCGGGCAGGGGGTTCCTCTCTGTTGTGGGAGATGGGGGCCTTTGTGCACCCAGGGCCATCCAGCAGGCCGCCCACGTCTGGTGCTGGTGCACCCCTGTGGGGCGCCACGGTGGTGTGGGGCGCCACGTTGGCGAGGCTTCCCGATAGCTTGGGGCTGCCCGTGTCCTGTCTGCTGGGCTGCGGCTGCTCTGGAATCAGGAGACTGGGGCTTCCTTCTGCACAGCTGTCTGGAGAACTCAAAACCTCTGTAAGTTCTGTGGTGTCCATGGGTGACCCTTTGACAATCTCAGGCTCCTTGGCTTCCTGGGGGAAGTCCAGTGGTGGGTGGTTTTCCTCGGGGGTCTGGGTGTTGGTGGGGACCTGCAGGGGATCCTTGGGGGCCAGTGAGGGGCCATCAGCACACTTGGCTGTCTCCCCGGCAGCCACTCCGGCCTCCAGGCTTTGCAGTGGGCCGTCGGCCTCGGAGCTCCTGCTGGGGTCCGGACACGGCCTGCCTGGTTCCTCGGGGTTATGGGGGGCTCTGTCCCCGCCGGCTCCCTGCCTCACTGCCTTCCCGTGTTTCTGTCGCTCTCCATCCTCTCTGGGACCCGGGGTCAAGTCCACGTCCTTCCTCTTCGCACCTCGGCACCTCCGGCCTCTGAAACCAGGACCCCGCTGTGGAGGAGGCTGGTCCTCCTCGGACTCAGAGGCATAGTCATACTCCCGGAGCCTGTGGTCCTCAGCAGGGGGCTGGAGCCTCTCGGCCACCAGGGACCCCCGCCTGCCCACCTGCCGTCCCAGCCGCTGGTAGTGCTTGTTCTTCTGCTGCACAATCTTCAGGATGAGATCCTTGCCCCAGGCGCCATCCCCAGCCTTCCTCCTCCTGGAGTCCTTCCTGGGGGGCAGTGGGAGGCGTGGGGAGCTCCTGGTCTCCTCAGGGAGGGTGGCGGCTCTCCGGACCTGGGGGGTGGGGTCGGCATGGCTCTCGGGGACCTGAGTTCTCAGGTCGCGGGGACAGGGTGGGGGCCGCTGCCCATGACTGCCCTTCCTCCTCCTGGGCCTCAGGGCGGCTCTGCCACCCCCACCCAGCCCCTCTGCTGCACTGGTGTCCAGATCCTTCTGGAACAGCTTCAACTGCTTCCCTCTCCTCTGCTGCCTGCCCTGGCTGGGCGCGTCCACCTCCGTGGGGGCCAGACCCAGAGAACGCGTTTTGGGCCTGCCTCGGGCTGGGCAGCCTCTGTCCCCGGGGCGGGGAGCTTGGGGGTCTGGTGTGGCCACTGGGAGTGGGGGTGGAGCTTTGTTCTCCAGAGTCACCCCTGCCTTCGTCTTAGGGGGCTGCCCCGTGCTGGGACCTCTAAGGCCAGAAGGCTCCTCGTCTGCGAAGACATCGATGAAGCTGCTGTCGATCTCAGGGATCTCAGGGTTGTCTGACTGGTACTCCAGGCCGTTGAGCGCCTCGGTGATGAGGCTGTCCAGCTTGGCATCATCCTCCATGTCCAGATCCGAGGCAGGGAGTGGGAACGGGGTGGCGGCCAGGCTGGGTAAGAAGCTTGTTCTCAGGGGGTCATCTTTACCCTCAGCCTGGACATCCTCAGCTGGCAGGAAGGCCCTCGAGTGGCTGAGCATGCCGGGACGTGCGTCGGCAGGGACTCTGGGGGCCGTGGTGGGCGAGGGGAGCCCAGCGGGACCCGGGGAACGCTGGTGGCCATCCTTGGCCCTGGCCGGGAGCACGCCGCAGAACTGCCGGTGTGCCAGGAAGGCCGCCAGGCTGCTGTAGTTACGGTCACACTGCCTGCAGGTCAGCAGCACGTCCAGCTGGTCCAGGCTGGCGCTGCTGAGGGAGAAGTGGTGTGCGGGGCACAGCGGCGGCATGCGGGGGAAACCCTGCAGCCCTCCCCGGCCCACCTCGGGGCCCTCGTGGGGGAATGGGGTCTCCTCCAGGCACTGGAAGCTACCCTCAGCTCCCAGCCCATCTGCAGGGAGAGGGAAGGCCTTGGCTGGCTCTGGCTGGTAGTGGGTGGGGAGGGAGTTGGGGGGCTCCGGGGATGGGAAGGGGCTGCCTGTCTCTTGGGGGTGAGTGGGTGGGTGGAAGAAGGCCGAGGACCCGCGTGGGCCGGGGAGCTGGCTCTCCTCTGAGCTGGGGTTGGCTGGGCTGCTGGACATCGGCGACAGTGAAGAGCAGGTGCTGCTGGCCGTGTTGGTGGCCGGTGATGGCAGTGGGGACTCGCTGGGGGAGGCTCCCACCACCCTGGGTGGGGGCAGGCTGGGTGCGCTGTGAGGTGGAACCTGGGGCTGGGTCACGCCGAAGAACAGGGGCTGGGCTCCGGGGTCTGTAAGCCCATTGTAGGTGAACAGTGCCGGGGAGGTGTCCGGACCACTTCTCATGGCTGCCAGCTTCTCCTCGGGTCCCGGTGTCTTCCCAGCAGTGCTCAGGGCTCTGTGGCTGTCCTCCTGCCACTCAGGGGCCCCCGCAGGGACAGGTAGCCGGCTCGGCATCTCCATTCCGTGGGGACTTGGCCCGGCGGTCGGGAGCACCTGGGGCCACAGCAAGGGTGCGCTCTGGGGGAGGCAGAGTCGCTGGCCTGGGCTGGGCTGGCCATTGAAGAATGCACTCCTGGTGGCAGCCAGGGGGCCCTTGGCAGCTGTGGGGTAAGGGGCTGCTGTGGGGTCCCACAGCTGGGGCAGCCTGGGGGGTGCGGGCCCTGGGGTGGCCAGCTCAGTGTCCAGAGGCCCTGGGCTGGTGTCCACCCGGCTGGCTCCGTATGCCTGCCCTGGGAAGTGCCTCTGGGGCAGGGAGCCAGGGGGCTCCCTTGGGCTCCCCAGCCCATCCTGGGCTGAACACGGTCTTTCGGGAAGGATTTTGGTCAGGCTCTTGTGCAAACTGTCGAAGCGTCTCGGGGCTGAGTGAGCAGCTCCGGGCGGAGACAGGGCACCACTGAGGTTGCTGTGGGGGCTGATGCCACCCGGCTGGCCCTGGTAGCAGGGGAGGGGTGAGGGTGCAGACGGGGTGGGCAGCGGGTAGGCTGGGCTGGCGCCCACGGCCTCTTCCAGCCACGCTCCCCGGGGCTGGTGGAAGGCAAACACCAGTGGCCCGTTGGTGAATGCGTGGCCGGCCACGTCCGCAGGGAAGGGGTTGGCACCAGCCCCGTGCAGGGCTGGGAAGGGGAACTGGAAGGAAGCCCCCGCGGGGCTGCTGCCGGGCCTGCTGCCTGTGGGAATGGGCTCCGACTCGGCAGGGGGAGCCCCGAAATTAGCACCTCGGAAGCCATTCTCAGCAGCGGGAGGCCAGGAGTCGGCCCCACTGGCCTGGAATTCAGGATAGGGGCTGGGATGGAGGGGGCTGGCGCCCCTGCTCTGGGGGGGCCCTGTGGCTGGGGGCCTAGGGGTGGCACTCGGTGAGGTATAGTTGGTGGAGGTAAAGCTGGAGGGTGTCTCCTGAAAGCAACTGTGGAAGCCGAGCTCTTCAGCAGTGGGCTGGGCCTTGGTCCTCGGGAGGCTGGGTCTGAGGGGAGCTCCCGTCCCAGGGCCCCGGGGGGCCTCCGCCTCTGGGGGCTGGGCAGCCTCCAGCGGTGGGTTCTCAGGCATCTGGTCCAGGGTGGCCTTAGCTCTCAAGCTGGCGATGCTTAGACTATAGTGCTTTGGGGGGCTGCCGGCTGCCTTGCCCACCACTCTTGAGGGAGCCTGCAAGGGGCTCCTCCCTGGCGGGGTCTGGGGGCCGCCCCCCTTCCTCGGGGTGCTGCTCAGGGCCTGGCCTCTCAGGGGTGGGGGATGCGGCTCCCCATCCCTGGCCTGCCTCGGCTGGGCCTCAGGGAGCTCCATGGCCTGGGCCTGGCCACCAACCTCCCTGGCACCCTTGGTAGTCCTGCTGGCTGGGCTGTGGTCCTCCGGTGGGGCGTGGGAGGGGCACCCCAGGCTGCTGGCAACGTGGCACGGCTGCAGGTCTCCTGTCATGGTGGGGGCTGGTGCTCCTCGGGGCCGTTCCCCTGGCATGGCCCCTCCGTCCTGGTGCTAGAAGGATGCAGCCGTCCGAGGGGCGCCCCGGGGAGTGGGCTGGATGGCCATTCTCAGCCCTCGGAGGGTCCCAGGGAAGCCTGTGCTCATGGCTGAGTGCTCATGTCCTGAGTGGAGCCTGGAAAGGAAAGGTGAGGGGTGAGCAGGGTGGAGGGGTGGGCGGCCCCATCTGGGCAGGGAGCTCTGTGGGCCTCCTGGTTTTCCAGGCAGGCGTGGCCGAGCCGGAAGCAGAAGAGGCAGGGTGTGCACGTCACAGAAGCTCCCAGCTTAAAAGGGATGCTCGGCTCAGCCTCCAGGGAGAGGGCATCCCACCAGATGGAGCAGGGACCCTTCCCATCTCAGGGAGAAGAGGGCCGGTGGGGGGCGGAGGGCGAGTGGAGGGAGGAAGTGGGGGAGGGAGTGGGGAGCTTTCTCAGGGTGAGAAGGTGGCTTACAGCCTCAGAGCATCCACTGGCCGGCTGTAGACAGGACAGGCCCCCGTGTGGGGCACAAGCTCCCGACCTGCAGGTGCTCCCCAGGGAGGGCCCCAAGAGTGTCTAGGAGGGCCCAGGTGGGTGCCTGCACCTGCCATTGGGAGGGCCTGGTGGCTGGAGCCTGCATTGCAGGGTGCAGGGATGAGGCAGTAGGGAGGAGGCGCCTGCCCAATTTGGGTCTAGGTCCCCAGGGTGGGTAAGGCTCCAGCTGGCAAGCACCACACCACAGCACCCAGAAGAGTCATGGTGGGGGGGAGGGGCCCGGGGTTCTTCCTCCTCTGCCACCTCCACTGAGGAGGCTCCTGTCCCATGACCCTGGGAGGAGGGTCCCTTTCCCTCTTCTTGGCTCCACTGCCAGGGAACAAAGGCCTGGAGTCCTTGGGGCAGGACTCATGGGTGAGGTTTGTTGAATGAATAAATAACGCCGACAGCAGCAACAGCAAGGCTGGGCACCGGGCACTTTCCCGCACTGCCTCCCTCGTGCCCATGGTGGCTCAGAGGTCACTTGGTGATTGTTGCTGTGAATTTATGGGTGAGGAATCCACAGAGAAGTGGGGAACCCACTGGAGGCCTCAGCCAGTGCAGGCGGGTCCTCCCGGGAGGGCCGGCTCCCAGCCGTGCGCATCTCCTGCCCTGCACTGGGCTCAGCTGTGTCCCACATGGCTCAGACACCCACTGGGACCAGGCTGTTGGGGGTGGGAACAGCAACAGCCAGGCCCCACACAAAGCCCAGGTCCCATGGGCCAGACCCCCTACCCACGGCCAGAGTCCTCCAGAAGGTGATGGGAGGAGGGGGCTCTGAGTGGGGACCTCAGCGCAGATGGAGCATCAGAAAGACTTCCTGGAGGAGGTGGCGTTCACTGAGTCCTGGATGGTGGTGAGGAGTGCTGGGAACACAGCCGTGCCCAGTAGCTTTTAACAAGGGCAGGAGTTGGTCTGCTTCCGTGAGGCCTGCTGGCTGGGCGGCCACCATGAGGAACATCAGGTGACACGCCTGCCTGCCCGGCTCAGAGCTGTGGCTGGAAGCCCTGCTTGGCGACCCCAGGAGGCAGGCCCAATTACTGTCCAGAGAGGGAGAGGAAGGCCGGGCGGGTGGGGGTGAAGGGGCCTCAGGACACGGGCATCTCCCGCCAGCCTGGGAGCAGGCTGCTGCCTCTACGTACCTGGGGAGTCAGGGGCCCCTCAGCTGGGACGCCGCACAACTTCCTGAGGAATGAGAATTTCTTGGCTGCAAAGAAAGTGGGAAGCACGTCAGGGCCGGTGTGGTGCTTGGCTCTGGACCATGGGCCCCAGGAGGAGCCAGGCGGGAGTAAGCGGCTCCTGGGCAGAGCCAGCTGCAGCCTCAGGGCACCAGGAAGCCACCAAAAGCCACCGGGAGATGGGCGAGCCCCTTCCTGAGGTCAGCAGGCAGCTCAGCTGGCCCAGGGGACCCTGGAGGCTTTGGGGGTCAGCTGGCTGCCTCAGCTGTAGCTCTGACGGTTCTGTTACGTTTCTTTCTGCAAGGCCTTTATGGATGCAGACTGTATTCACGGGGCTCCAAAGCTTGAGACTCTATTACACATCACGACATGCGGCGAGAATGCTGTCCCCCCACCCCTGCCACAATCCCTCCCTAGTCCCGCTGGGAAAACTAGAGGAGCTTCTGGTGCTTCCCTCCAGAGTCCCTTGATGCAGGCCCTGGCACACAGGACTGTACACTCCCTGTTCCCCCTTCCTTGAACACAAGACCGTCCACTGCCTGCACTGTTCTGCACCTGATTTTCCATTCAACCACATCCTGTAGATAATTCCACAGCATTCCACGAAGAGGTTTCTGACTCTCCGCCCACTTGTCCTCCCATCTAGGGCTGCGGAGCACCCAGGCCTCTCTGGATGGACACAGGGCTGCTGCCTGCACTCGGCCCTTAGAAACAAGACAGCCGTGATCACTGCATGGGCACAGCCTGTGCTCCAAACGTTGAGCATCCAGCTGCATCAAAGGGCACCTGCATTTGACATCTGGAGGGAGACTGTCCAATTATCAGTCTCTGATGGTTTTAAAATACAGCCACGCATTCTTTAGCCCTCCTCCCTTCAAGAGGTGGAGCCTAGTTCTCTCCATTTGAACGTGGCGGAGCTTACCGACTCACCACTAATAAACAGAATATGCTGAAAGTAGGGGTGTTTGACTTTTAGACTGAGTTCTCAAAGGATTTCAGCTTCCTCCTTGCACACTGAGATCACACAGGTGGGGAAGCAGCTGCCATGCTCTCAGCCCACCCACCTATCCATCCATGCACCCATCAATCATCCATCCACCCACCTATCCATCCACACTCCTGCCCTTCCATCCACCCGTCAATCATCACCCATCTACCCACCTATCCATCAACCCGCCCATTCATCTACCCACCCATCCACCTACTTACCCATCCATCCATCTATCCATCCCTCCACTCACCCACCGACCTATCCATCCATCCATCTACCCATCAATCATCATCCATCCACCCACCTATCCACCAACCCACCCATCCATCCATCCATCCACCCACTTACCCATCCATCCATCTATCCATCCCTCCACTCACCCACCGACCTATCCATCCATCCATCCATCTACCCATCAATCATCATCCATCCATCCATCCATCCACCCACCCACCTACCTATCCATCCATCTACCAATCATCATCCATCCATCTACCCACCCATCCATCCATCCATCCACCCACTTACCCATCCATCCATCTATCC
>CM052654.1:1485811-1497180 GCA_028533165.1 Leontopithecus rosalia
CATCCATCCATCCATCCACCCACCCACCTACCTATCCATCCATCTACCAATCATCATCCATCCATCTACCCACCCATCCATCCATCCATCCACCCACTTACCCATCCATCCATCTATCCATCCCTCCACCCACCCACCTACCTATCCATGCATCTACCAATCATTATCCATCCATCCACCTATCCATCCACATTCCTACCCATCCATCCACCCATCAATCATCACCCATCTACCCACCCATCCACCAACCCACCGATCCACCCACTTATCCATCCATCCATCCATCCATCCCTCCACCCATCCACCTACCTATCCATCCATCTACCAATCATCATCCATCCATCCACCCATCCATCTATCCATCCATCTACCCACTTACCTATGCATCCATCCATCCATCCTTCCACCCAGCCACCTACCTATCCATCCATCCACCTACCCATCCATCATCATCCATCCATCCATCCCTCCATCTATCCATTACCCACTCATCCATCACCCATCCATCCATCCATCCATCATCAATCACCCACTCATCCATCCACCCACCTACCCATCCATCCAGCTACTCACCCATTCATCCATCCATTTGTTACCCACCCCCCAACCATCACCCACCCACTCATCCATCCAACTACTCACCCAGATACCCATCCACCCACTCACCCATTCATCCACCCATCTATCCACCCACTTACCCATTCATCCATTCATCCGTCACCCACCCACCCATCTACCCATTCATGCACCCATCTATCCACCCACTCATTCATTCATCCATCCACCCACCCACTCCCCCATCTACCCATCCCTCCGCCCATCCACTTGCCCGCCCACCCATCCCTCACTCACCTATCTATCCACCCATTCATCTGTCCATCTAACACCCACCCACCCATCCACCCTTATACCCATTTGTCTACCTACGCATCCATTCATCCATCCACCCGCCCATCTACCCACCCACCCACCCACCCACCCACCCATCCATCCATGAGTCTACATTTGTGTGGGATGCTGTGTGAGGTACTGGGCACACGGTGGTGTGACAGATTCGTAGCCTTAGGCTGACCAGAAAGTGAGTCAAGGAGTGGCTGCAAATGAGGAAGTTGCAGCCCAGAGAGGTGGTGTGACGGCTCCAGGGTCCCATGGCAGACACAGCCACACTGAGAGGTGAAGGCAGGACTGCCTGTGACTGTGCTGCTTCCGTGCTGAACAAAGAGCAGCCCCACCCCGCCGCCTCCACATCCTGTCCCTCTGTCCTTCCCATCCCTGGGTAGCCCTGCCTCTGTGGGTCTTGCCTGTCCCATCCCCTCTTTCCTGTGTCCCAGGACAGCAGCGATGTCTGCCTGCAGTACCCTGGGGTACTCAAGGGCCAGCCGCCACCTCCCACTCCAGGGGCACAAGGACGTAGTCCTCCGATCTGGGGTGGAGCTGGGGTCAGCATGTGCCCCAGGCTTCAGGTTCTGGCCCCGTCCAGGCTCTTGGCAAAGCCCCTTGGTGCCAACCGTTGGTGTGGGTTTCAGCTGCCGGGCCACTTTGAAGTCGGGAGATCCTATCCCCCAGATCCAGGGCCAGCCCCAGCGAGACCCCAGAGGAGTGTGAGTGGCTCCTTTTCTCTCAGAAACAGGAACTGGCCCCTCTCTAACTGGCCGAGTGCCCTGGTAACTCAAGAGCAGGTTGGGCTGGCTCTGGCCGGGGGTGTGGGGGCTGCCAGTGCCTGAGGGGAGGGGTGCCCCTGCCTGGGCTCCTGCCCATGCCTCTGCTCCACACCCAGCCACTGCTCCCAACCCTCTTCCCCTCACCTCCTCTTTCAACCTGCTCAGTGTCAGCTATGGCCTCTCCACCCTTAAGAGCCAGGAAACTGCTCCCCAGCCCTACTCCTGGCCCTTCTTCCCCAGACCCTCCTGGGGGCTTCTGCTTGAGAAGCTCCCTCGGGTTGCCCTGCCCTTCTTTCCTGTCCTCCAGACTCCCACTCACTCTTGGCCCAGCATGCAGGGGGCTTTGGGGCTGGCCCCGCCGGGGCTTCACTCTCAGACCCGGTTCTCCCTGACTGTGGGATCCAGGCCCCGTCCCAGCCTCTCTGAGCCAGTTTCCCCACCTGTAAAATGGGGATGATGAGTCCTGACCTCACAGGGTATGGTCAGAGGGTTAGATAGAACAATGCAAGCCGCCTCGGGAAGCACGCAAACCAGCACACAGTGAGTGCCCCACAGACTTGCTCTGAAGCATGGCAACCCTCTTCCAGGAAGCCCTCCTGGATTGCCCGTGGTGAGAACTCCCGGGGTGTGTGTCTCCATAGTCCTGCAATTCTCAAAAGGTGCCTATCTTTCCACATCCTGGTGGCTGTCCCTGAAGCACCAGGCCTGGGAGCCCTGCACACTTGGCTGCTCTGTCCCATTGGGGCTCCTGGCCTCAGTGTCCCCTCCTGTGAATGGCGGTTGGATCCAATGGGTCCTCGAGCCTGTGACACCCTGATGTTAAAGCTGACAAAGCCCCACTGGCAGGCAGGTGTCCCGAGCAACCCACTGCCCCTCCCTGGGAGCAGCCCAGGCCCTTTTAGCTGCAGCTGCCCCTGGCCTGGGGTGGGTTTCATTCTCCCGGCTGTTTCTGCTGTGGTCAGGGCTGGACCCTGCCTTCCCCAACAGCAGGGGAAGACCAGCTCTCCCTGTCTTCCCGGCCCCTCCGTGGGGAAAGCAGAGGGTGTGAGGCTCCCGGTGAGCCGGGAGCTGTGGGAGAGCTGCCCTGTCTTAGCTTGTCCTGGTGTGGGGCTGCAGCCTGGTGCGCCGCCCTGCCTTCCCCACACGTGGCCCCTGCGTGTGCCCCCCGCTTTCTGGACATGGCACCAAGGAAGAATGGCATGGCTGAGAGCTGATCCTGCAGTCGGGGTCTGCCACGGGGTGCTGTGTGGCCTCAGGCCGGCCTCCACCTCTCTCTGTGCCTTCCTCCCTTTGGCAGAGGAGGGCAGTGGGCGAGCCCCACAGGCTTCTGAGCCCTGCCTGGCTCAGTCCCAGCTCCAAGGCCCTGGCACATGGGGCCTTCTGGGGGACCTGAGCGGCCTTCAGGTGATGTGAGCCTTCAGGAAGGGCTAGCCTTGGGTGAGGGCCTCTGGCACAGTGTCGGGGGCATTCCTGGCTGTTGGAGGAACGTTGAGGAGGGGGTGGAGTGCTACTGAGGGGCACATGGTACTTTGGGAGGTGGGGCCAGCATGGGCGTTGGGGAGGCTGTGCAGGTCTGAGCCCTGTCTACACCCACTCCCCGGGCCCTGCCTGTCCCATCCTGGACACCAAACAAGGGCCAAGATATATGTGCCATGGGGTGGGACGGGGCTGGGAAGAGCAGCTGGGTTCCCAGGCCAAATGGGGAAAACAAGGCTCAGGGAACCTGGCCAAGGCTACTCAGCAAGCCTAGGAGCAGAGCTGCAGGCAGGATGTCGCCTCCCATGCTGCGCTCTCCCAGGTGTCCGGGAGGCACCGGCCCATCCAGGGATCGGCTCGGTCCGCTCTGTCAGTTCGGCTGCCCACTGGGGCTGAGCCTGCCCGAGCTGTGTCACCCTGGGCACCATCCCCTGCTGTCTGGCCCCCCTTCCGTGGCTTGGCACAGCCCCTGCAGCCAGCTGGCCGCTCCCCGATGGGTGTGAAGCACAAAGCCAGACGCCATGTGTGCCAGCGCTGCTGGGCAGGGGCCTCCTGTCCCAGGTCACCCGAGACAGCGAGGCTGGAAGCAGGGAGGAGCTCGGCTGCGCCCACGGCCTCTGGGCCCCGGCCTTTGTCCTGAGCACTGTGTCCACCCGTCACACCCATCCGGCCCCATTCACAACTCGGGCAGGCAGCCAGGCTGCCCCCAAACCCCGGCGGAGCCGAGCAGCCCCGGAGAAAGCCCAGGGGCCTCTGCGCAGTCCTCGCCGTCAGGGGCTGCAGCGCCGCTGCCTTCTGACATTTATTTCACAGACATTCCCCTTTCCTTTTGCTTCAAACGCTGCCGCTTTGCTTAAAAACTATCTGTTACCTGAGTGCTCAGATAAACCTTTGCAGGTAAAATTATATGTGAGATAGGGCCAGGACGGTGCATTTATCTCAATTACTTTGGGGAAAGTGGAGGCTGGTGATGGAGGGCGGGGGAGCGGTGTTCGCCCCGCCTTATCGGGGCGCACATTTGACATCCTTTAACAGGAGGCAGATAAGGGGCATGTGGGGAAAGAAGATGATGTTTTCGAAAATGACAGGGAAGCGGCTGGGGGCGCTGGGGATCTGTGCTCAAAGACGGAACCCTGTCGCCCACTGAAATTGCTGAGAGCTGGCACACGGCAACAGCCCTCCTCTGCCCCTCTGTGCCACAAAGGCCAATATTCAGGGGTCATTACCCAGAAGGGAGCCAGGACCTCAGCAGTGGCTAGGCCCCGACCCAGCTCTGCTCAGTCTCCTAGACAACCCTGCACATCCTCACCAAGATGGGCCTTCAGCTCTAGCTCCAATGCCACCTCCTCCAGGAAGCCCTCCCTGACCGCGGAGCTGTTGCTGTTGGTCCTGGCTCTGTAGATGGTGTCTACTTGCTACTGTACTGTCCCCTGTCCTCACTGCTGGCATCATACAGGTAGGGGGCGCAGGTCTTCTGCTTGCCCTGGTCCTGGGCATGGCAGGGAGTTGGTGCTCAGGACCCTGAGTGGGGTCCAGCTCGGGCAGCTGTTATTCCTGGGGTCTCCAGGAGCTGCTCCTCGAACCTGGGGCTCCAAGTTAGGGTGAGGGACCAATCTCGGTGGGGTGCAGGGTGGGGACAGGCCTCCCTGTCAGCACACATGTGGACACACTCATGCACAGATGTACAATGGTGCACACTTATGCCAATCTGTGCCCACTTGTGAACACATGCTCACCCTTGTCTACATCCACACATGGGCACATGAGCACACGCACATGTGGGCTCCCCTGCCAGGCTGTGGGGGGCTTTGGGGGCTCATTTCTACAGGAGGCTGCAGGAGCTCCCTGGCACTGGGAGGTGGAGGCGCTGTCCAGCAGAGCTGGGCGTGTGGCCATAGCATGCTGCCCAGAAATGACTCTGGAGACGCAGCCTACTGTCTAAATGTGGATGCTATGCCAGACTCCAGCCACGCCAGCTGCCTCCATCAGCACGTGTGTCTGAGGTCCTTCTCTCCTGGCCAAATGTGTAGGAAGCAGGACCATATGGGGGGGCGTGAGAACCGTCTGGGGGCTGCCCTGCCAGGCATCTGACTTGGGGGGACTGGACTGGGATTCAGTGGCCCCAGGAGCCTTCTAGAACAGCCAACGTGAATAAAGCCAGGCCGGTGTCCCAAGGCTGAGGCGGCTTGTCCAGGGTGCAGAGGCGGCAGGTGGTTAGAATGGCGATGGTGCCCGGAGCCCCAGAACCCATTTTAAAAACCAAAGATGGAGGCACCTTTCTGTCATTGGCTGGTCGAGCAGCCCTGCTTAGATTTCTAGAATGAGGATCTTTGAGGGTGCGTTGTTCCAAGTGCCCACCTTACAGAGGGCACAGCGGCTCAGAACGGGTACAGGCTCACCCCAGGCCACACCATGGTGGGGCCTGGGCTCTCTTGGCTTTGAGCCTCCTCGCAGTGATGCTCAGGGCAGGGTGGTTGGGGGCCTCGCTCTTGGTCCGCAGGGGAAGGCAGAGAAGATGCCCTCCAGATGCCAAGCAGCAGCTCTGGAAAAGGGCAGGCAGTGCCCAAGTCTGCCTTTCTTTCGGAGCTGTCAGCTCTCACCCCGTCACACCGAGAAGGATGCCAGGCACCGGGGAGACTCCGGGGAACCCCAGGAGGACACCCTGAGTGTGTGGGTGGCTGACCTGGGCCTGGCAGTCTTCAGGCCCTGGGGTAAGCCCTCACCGCAGTACAGGCACCTGCTCAGGCTCCGTCCTCCAAGAGGAGCCGAGTACCTGCCGGGGAGCGAGTGCGCCTCTTCCTCCTCTTCCTCCACGGGATCCTTCTGCAGGCTGGGTACCCCCCATGAGGGTGAAGGGTGCGAGGCCCTGCCCGGTTTTCATTTTGCGGGCAAGGTTGTTACCATCCCTCCCTGAAACAAGCAATCACCATGCTATTTTCCACGACTCTTTCCCGAGGAAACCAGTATGCCCATTCTCATGCTGATGGTGGTGCTGTCTGAAGGGGCTTCTTTCAGTGGTCTTTCCTGGGACCTACCCAGACCCTGTGGGTCAGAAGCTTCAGGCCGGGTACAGAGCTTGCCCTGGAGATCCTGCCAAAGTCACACGACTGCAATGTGTGACAGTGTGAAGCTGGTCTGGGT
The DNA here is from genome assembly GCA_028533165.1 of Leontopithecus rosalia. NCBI lineage: Eukaryota > Metazoa > Chordata > Mammalia > Primates > Cebidae > Leontopithecus > Leontopithecus rosalia. The sequence goes on from CM052654.1 coordinate 1,492,090, forward strand.
GGGAGGTTGGACGGGAGGCCTGGGTGTCTCCTCGTCTTCCAGCCGGGGAGCTCCAGCAGGCCCATGTCACAGCTGAGGACACCAGTACTGCCAGCGCGTACATGATCTCTGAGCAGCCGCCTGGACTCCCCTTGCCGACAAGTGACCTCCTGAGAAGTTCGCCTCCTCTGGCTTTTGGGAACGGAGCCCATCCCACCTCAAGTGAGGTCTCTGGATGAGAAACCCACACGGGGGTCACCTGGTCCTTCTGCTGCCCCGGCACAGGTTTAATGAGCTGTCTCCTGAGTGACATGATTAGTGAGCTCCTCTGAGGCCTGGTGGCTGCGTTAATTGCTCTCCTGCCTCCGGGGGGTTTGGAATCATGCCAGCCTCCTTTTTCAATTAGAAGTCATGATAATTTTGCCTCCTAAGGACAGAGGATTAGTGAAGTACCTGCGGTGGGAGCTGGGTGGGATGGGGTGTCCACACTCAGGCCCTGCTGTGCTGGGAAGGGAGCCATCCTGGGAGGGGCTGGGCTGCGTGTCTGCTGCCCTGGGTTGAGGAACGATGCTTATGACTGTGTGTCACATGTGGCCTTCCAGGCAACTGGTTCAGGGAGATGCCAGGCTCGGGGGCTACATGCAGAGGAGGAAACTGGGGCTTGTGTCCATCCTGGGCTCCAGGGCACACGGCTTAGATGTGGGGCTGGGACGTGTACCCAGCTCTGGCCACAGCTGGGCTTCTCCCTCCTCCCGGACATCCTCCTGTCCCTGGAGGACATCCTGTCTGGGCGACCACCTGGAGTGCCAGCTCCGCAGAGGGGCCTGAGTCACCCAATTCCCACTGTGCTGCCATTCCTAGGTTGGAGGCTCGGTCTCAGGGTGCTCAGCTGTAAAATGGGCACAGTATTGCCCCGGCAGCACAGGCCCTGTGGGTCGCCAGGATGCAGTGCCTTCCCCCTCATCCAGCTGGGGACGGAGTCTTGCTGAGGATTGAGGAGAGGCTTTGGGGAAGGGCCCCGGCTCCTGGTGGGGAAGTGGGGTGAGCCGTCGGTGGTCGGAGGCCCTGAGCGGCAGCTGGGGTGTGTGCTCCCGGCCTCTCTCCAGGGCCCTTGCTCAGCTGCGACCAGTACTGGCCGGACGGACTCTGAGATCCTGGAGGTCCTTGATGTCCTGGGTGCTGGGACATTCACTGGGCCAGCACTGCCTTGTGAATCCTCTCAAAGCCCCAGGAGGTGGTTCTGTTCCTCCTCATTGCTCAGATGAGAAACTGAGGCTCAGACACGGGAAGGGACTTTTCCAAGGCCACAGAGTGGGAATCGGCTTGGGACAGAAGTCTCCGTGAGGCTGGGGCAGCGCACTTCCCTGTCACAGTGTCTTTCTGAGGCTATCTGGGCCCTGGTATGGCTGTCCCTGCTGTCCCCACTGGCTCTGTGGCCTCAGCTGGGCTCTGGGCATTGGGAATCCAGAGGCCTGGCTGATCCGTGGCTCTAGGAAGGCCGGGCTGGGTGGCAGTGGATGTCTGGGCAGGGCTGTTCTGCATGTGGACCACAGTGGCCTGGCAAGGGGTGGCCTTGTGCCATCCGGTCACTGAAGAGCCTGGGTTCCTTGGGGTGGGGGAAACTGTCCCTCATTGGCACTTCCTCTTGGGTTTGGTCCATTCCCAAGAGCAGGAGACCATGGCCAGGACAGAGGAGGCCTTTTCAGCCAACCTGATGCCATAGGGCCTGCATCCCCCATGGACCTGCCTGCTGTGGGTCCTGCCCTTCCTCACAGGTCATAGCTCGCTCCTAGTCTAGGCCGGCTCTGGCCGGCCCAGGGGCCTCAGCCCTCACAGCTGCCTCCCAGGAGGCTGCCACCTTTCAAATCCTGGCTCCACAGTATCCACGGTCTCTGGTGCTTCGAGTCTGTGTCCCTGGAGCTCTTCTGGGTGGAGGTAATAAGACTGTGCCCTCCTCCAGGTGCCCTTGAGGCCAGATGTGTCTATCCTGCACCCACATTTGTTCTCGTTTCCTGATGCCCAGCTGGTGTTTGTTTTGGGGCCTGAAGCCTAGGAATGACGGGGTCCGTGGCCGAGTCCGACCTGGAGGCCCGTGGCCTGAAGCCTGGGAATGACGGGGTCCGTGGCTGAGTCCGACCTGTAGGCCCATGGCCTGAAGCCTGGGAGTGATGGGATCTGTGGCCGTGTCTCACCTGGAGGCCCATGGCCTGAAGCCTGGGAGTGATGGGATCTGTGGCGGCGTCTGACCTGGAGACCCGTGGCCTGGAGGAGCAGCCTGTACCCAGTTGGGGGCTGGGCTCCCAAGGTCGGACTCTGCTCTGTCTTCCTGTGGATGGGACCTGCTGCAGGGAGCCAGCCCCGAGGGCCTCCAGCCTCCAGTCATCCTCCAGGGAGTCCCTGATGCGAGGGTGTAGGGAACGCCCAGATGCTGAGGGTCCCAGACGTCTCTGCCGCACGGTCCCGGGGGTGTCCCTGGCCCAGCAGCAGCAGAGCCCCCTCCTCACCCCTGTTGGTGAAGGCTCAGGGTCACTGTCCCTGAGTACCTCCACGGCACCTGCCGCCACACGCACAGAGCCCTGGGGGCTGGCCCGGTCACCCTCCCGGGGTGACGGAGCCTGCAGAGGCGCCTGTGGCGCTGCCCAGCTGCTGAGGCATGGAGCCGAGGAGCGGGATCTCTCTGGGTCCTGAACCCTCTGGACCACGGCTGTGGGCAGCACTGCCATTATGCCCGCATTTCACAGCTGAGAAAACTGAGCCGAACGCCCAGCTGGAAGCAGTGGCAGGACTCACCAAGCCCTGTGACAGCGCTGCCCCCAGCCCTACAGGACACCCTCCGAGGCTCACTCTGATGCAATCGCTTCTCCAGAGGTTTGGGTTCACAGGCGGGCAGGACGGCGGGGCCCAGTGGGGCTGAGCAGGGCCGCCACACAGCCCAGGGTGCCCCGCGTTCAGAAAACCTCAGAAAACACGTCTGTGCTGGGAAGGCCACGGGGCGCTGGGCCTCGGCCTGCCTGGGCACCTCTGCCGGCCTCTCCTGCGCTGGCTCCTCCTCCCACGCTCCTCCTGCCACCGCTGCTTCCAGGGCCCACAGGTGGGTGTTTTGTGGGATAAGGGAAGGGAGGAGCTGAGGGAGAGACAGGACAGGCCTGTCCTGGAAAGTCACTGCCCAGGCCACCGCTGTAGCACCCAGCCATCTCCGGCCACCCTGCCTCCTGGGTCCCGGTCTCTCATGCACACCAGAGTGCCACCGCTTGTCCCATTTATCACTTGGGTGCAGGGACCCAGATTTTGGTTGGTTTTATGCACCACTGTGCCTCGGATAAGGCAGAGACATCGCCCAGATTTGTTTGAGGAGGGTGCAATGGGGATGCCACATCGCCAGTGCCTGGCCTGGTGGTGCCATGGGGGGCCTGGTCTCCCGGTGACCCTCCCACTCAGGTGGGAGCTGCAGGGGTCTGGAGCTCACAGCTGGATAAGCACCCACAGCTGCTCGGGCCCAGGCTGGCTGAGGCTGCCAGGAAATGGAGCACAGTGGCAGGTTTTCTGATTTTTCAGGAAAAGCCAGAAATCCAGGTTTTCAAGTGAAATCTCCCCATTTTAAAACTTTGGCAAGAATCCATGTAAAACAAATAACTACTACGGGGGCCGAAGCCGCGGGGCAGACCGGGCCCAGGGTTCATGGCGTGGGAGCTTTCTCTCCAGGCTGCACGTTTTCCAAGCTGTCCCCACCCTAACAAGGTCCCCTGGTTCACCCACTCATTCTTTCGGGGTTATCAGGGAGCGCTGGGACGTTGCTCCGGAAGAGACAGACGACCACCCTCCCTGATCCCACTCTGGCAGCACACCGCACCAATGCCCCAGACGGCCCAGTCTGGGGCAACTCAGGACAGAGCAAAGGTCCCTGACACTATGGCTGGGTCTAGGCTGCAGTGCCTGGGAAAGGTCAAGGGTTTCTGGAACCGCCATTGGAGCAGGAAAAGCCTTCATTGGCAAAGACCTTGTGAGCTATGCAGCAGGCTCAGAGAGGTGAAGCCAGGTGCCTAGAGTCACATAGCAGGCTGTGGACAGGGCAGCGGGAGGGTGAGCCCCGGCGGCTGGGTCTGGCTGTGTGGAGAGGCCTGTGTGGCTGAATGGGGCCGGTGGATGTATGTTACCTGGGGCTTGGGACTGGACAGGGGCTGACACAGCAGGCTGGGCCTGGGTCGGGGGGTCTGGCGGGCTCCTAATGGAGGGTGGGGCTGTATGCTGGACCCCGCCTCTACCCCCCACCTTTCCAGACCCCCAGCCCCTGCTCCACAAGGAGGCAGAGGCAAAACCAACTGGAACAGGGACCCCAGGTGCCCAGCAGGGAAGCGGCCCCCAGTTCCTTCCCAGAGCCTTTGGCCTCCTCTCCCAGGGGGCAGAGGGTGGCAGCCCCTCACCCAGGCTGTGCGCAGACAGCAGCTGGGTCTGGCCTTGCTGTCCCACACTGTCAGGGTTCCACAAGCACCAGGGTTTCGTTTCTTCAGGGAAGGCAGGGCAGGCTGGCGGAGGCCCTGCGAGGCCCCTGGGAAGCTGAAGGACAGGAGACCCCAAGTATGACCCGGTTCAGCTATGACAGAAGAAACCAGGTGGGGACCTCACACACACCCTGCAGATAGACCAATCTCAGAGAGAGGGAGACGCTCGCCACGGACACAGAGCTAGAGGGCCCAGGTCCCAGAGGACTTGGGCTGGTGTCTACCCTGAGCCACCTCAGGCCTCCACCGTCTCCGGCCCAGAAGATTTTGACACCTGTCTCCAGCTTCCCAGGGCTCCCTACACCCCATTCTCCCTGAGGCAGGCCAAGGGGTCCTTCCAAACACACCTGAGTCTGCATCCATGCAGAGTGCCATGGTTGTACACCTGCCCGCTCACACCTGTGCCCGCTCACACCCATGCCCACTCACACCTGTGCCCGCTCACACCCCTGCCCGCTCATACCCATGCCTGCTCACACCTGTGCCTGCTCACACCCCTGCCCGCTCACACCCGTGCCCGCTCACACCCCTGCCCGCTCACACCCATGCCCGCTCACACCTGTGCCCGCTCACACCCATGCCCGCTCACACCCGTGCCCGCTCACACCCCTGC
>CM052654.1:1514187-1531976 GCA_028533165.1 Leontopithecus rosalia
GCTCACACCCATGCCCACTCACACCCGTGCCCACTCACACCCATGCCCGCTCACACCCCTGCCCACTCACACCCGTGCCCGCTCACACCTGTGCCCACTCACACCCCTGCCCGCTCATACCCATGCCCGCTCACACCTGTGCCCACTCACACCCCTCCCCGCTCACACCCATGCCCGCTCACACCTCTGCCCGCTCACACCCATGCCCACTCACACCCGTGCCCGCTCACACCCCTGCCCGCTCACACCCGTGCCCACTCACACCCATGCCCGCTCACACCCCTGCCCACTCACACCCGTGCCCACTCACACCCATGACCGCTCACACCCGTGCCTGCTCATACCTCTGCCTGCTCACACCCATGCCCACTCACACCCGTGCCCACTCACACCCATGCCCGCTCACACCCATGCCCACTCACACCACTCACACCCCTGCCTGCTCACAAGCACACACGCCTCCTGGCCTTGCCCCCACTGCCCCCACCATCTGTTGCCCCCATGGCCCCTGCTTCCCCCACCACGCCTGCTTGCCACTCCCCCTGGACCACCTGCCAGGGCTGCGTCGGGCTCTGGAGGCCTCAGCCCAGATACTGGCTTGCTGGGGCCTGAGAGGCCGCCCCACGGAGCCCTCGCCTGTGCCTCTGTCATCGTCTGTGTGGCACCTTCACCCTCTGAAGCTGTCATTGCTGAGGTCGGGTGGAGGGTGGGGAATAGCGAGGTGTGGGCTGAGTTGTGTCCCCCAAAAGCAAGTCCTAACCCCAGCACCTGCGAATGTAACCTTATCTAGAAATAGGGTCTTTGCAGATGTGATGTGCTGAGAGGAGCCGGGCCGGATCGCACGGGCTCTGCCTCCGAGACAGGTGTCCTCAGGAGGGCCCAGGAAGGAGAGACAGACGCAGGAGGAGGCCTTGCCCAGATGGAGGCAGAGGGGCAGGTGCAGCCACGAGCCAGGAATGCCTGCGGCCACCAGGGGCCGAAGGAGGCGGGAGGGACCTTCTCCTGGGAGTGAGCAAGGAGCTGACCCTGCCCACACCTGTCAGTCATGAGTTGTTCCTTCACTGTGAACTTTACCATGAACGTGTGAGGGTCACTATGAACTGCAGGATCAACAGTGGGGCTTCCCTGACTCGCTAAATCACCTTCCTCCCCCACCCCACATCCAACCCATCAGCAGCTCTGCCTTCCAGAGGCCCGCCTTGCCCAGGACCTGCTCTGAACCCCCGACTCTCATCTCCCACTGGACCACAGGGCCTCCCCTTCCTGGGCGCCGTGCACATGCTGCCCTGCCGCCTTCCAGCAGCCAGAGCCGACCTGGAACACCTGCACCGGGCCCACCCCGCCCGGAGCCCTGCGACACCTACCCCACCCGCCATGGCCGCCGCGTCTGCTGCACTCAGGCCTCTGCTCACAGGCTGCTGAGCGAGGCCCTCTGACCTCCGTGCCCAAAGCTGCCTGGATGCCCTGCCTGCGCGTGTGGGCCCCAGCTCGCTGTCCTGAGCTTCATTTGCATTTTCCTCATGAGTGCTGCACACGTTGATGGTCAGTGCGTGGGGCGTGCACGGCATATGAGGGGAATGTCCCCCAACCTGAGCAGCCAGGACCCCTCCCTGGCTGGCGCCCTGCCCGTGGGAGGGTCTCCTCCTCCCACATTCCCAGCAGCTGCCCCGAGGATGCAGGTGATAATGTGTGGGGTGCTGGGCACAGGTGGTCCCTCTCTCGGGCAGGTTGGGATCTACAGGGATGGGGGGCAGGTGGGAGGGTCAGGGCCAGCTTGGGAAGCCTGTGTGGCACCACCAGTAAGCCTGGTAGAGAAGATTCCAGAAGGAAAGAGGGAGAGACCAATTCAGCCCTGCGTAGTCAGTACTGGCGGGTGGTGAGAGGCCGGCAGGGCCTTCCTGAGCCTCGTGCGGCCTGCTGACCCCGATTCTGGGGAGGGCTCCACGGTGACAGCCACCCCCCTCTCATTCCTCTTCTTCCAACTTTGTTTCGTGAAAACTTGCACCCGCTTTGTTCCAAAAAGTACAAAAGGGGGTCGGGTGCGGTGGCTCACGCCTGTGATCCCAGCACTTTGGGAGGCCGAGGTGGACGAATCACTTGAGGTCAGGAGTTTGAGACCAGCCTGGCCAACATGGTGAAACCTCGTTTCTCCTAAAAATACAAAATTAGCCAGGCATCATGGCACATGCCTGTAATCACAGCTACCTGGGAAGCTGAGGCAGGAGAACTGCTTGAACCCAAGAGGCTGGGATCGTGCCACTGCACTGCAGCCTGGGGACAGAGTGAGGTTCCTTTGCAAAAACAAACAAAGAAACAAACAAAAACTAAAAACCTCCAAAACCAAAAGCAGTAAAGGGGCTTCAGGAGAACGAGGCCACCCCAAGAGGCTGAGACACAAACTGTAAACCAAAACCTCACAGGACGGCTAAGCTCTGAGCTTCCTGGCCGCCAAGGCAAAAAGGGAACAACACACAGTGAGCTTGTCTCTTCCACGACCTGAACAAGGGGCAGTGAGTGCCTGTGGGTCAGATGCCTGCACTCACGCGATGCGGCAGGCACGGGCATGCAGGTAGGGCCGGGTGTGTGCACGTGGTTTCCTGTCTTGCCTGTGATATTGTCTTAATTTGCACAAACGTGTACTCAGAGGCAGAGTGGGCAACAGCAGGGCTCCACAGGAGACGCCCGCACACCCAACTCACAGGTGGCAGCATCTGAGCACCGGCAGGGCTGTGGTGTCACCACCCTGGGAGTAATTTACATCTGGGCTCACAGGTGGGATTTGGGGGTAGGAACCATCTCAAAATGCATGCCAGACTGGAACCACGGCTCTGCCACACGCCAGCCATCTGGGCAAATGACTTGCCTCTGCCTATGCGTCAGTTTCCCCTGCACAAAATGGGGACAAGGACGCAGCCACACAGGGTTGAAATGAAGATGAAATCAGATGTCTGAGGCACAGGGCCCCGTTTGGTGTCAGTCACCTGGTGATTCCTCATTGAAAATGACCACCAGGGACTGAATTAGGTGTTATCGGCCACAATATAGATACAGAGAGTACTGGGGACCTGGGTCTGCCCCATCCCTGTACAGCCTCGCTCCTTCCTTGGCATAACACTGAGAAGAGGGGACCGTGAGCCCTCCACGATGCTGGCTCCCAGCTCGGAGCTGCCCCAAGTGCTGGCGACAGGTTCCAGACGGTCCCTGTAAATGTGGACGCAGCTGAGATAATTCCCAGCGACTCCCGAGCTCCCAGCCTGGGGGACCCAACCCAGCCTTGCCTTGCCCTTTTGGGAACCCTGAGCTGCAGCCACCCGATCAGGGAGAGCTAGCCTCAGTCCTGGGACGCAGAGGGTGGAGAGAGCACAAAGGCCCAGGAATGGCGGTCATGGCGGTCACGGGGGTCAGGGAGGGCTTCTCAGGTAAGCACTACCCCAACATCTCAGGCGCAATCTCCTCGTCTTTTAAAATATATGTTTATGCTGATTTTTAGGGCAGGAAGATTGTAGGAAATGAAAGAAAACATCCATTAAGGGGGACCCACAAGGCACTGAGCCACCTCAGGGGTGCTGAGCAGCTGTGACGCAGAATGAGGAGACCCGGGGGCCAACGGGGGCAGGAGGGTGCCAACCACGTGCCATCCCTAACTGAGACAGCAAAACGCTACAGTGCTCGGGCACAGCCCCGTCTTTGTAGCAAAGCAAAGAAAAGCCACCTCTGTGCCCAGGCGTGCACACATGGAGAGGACTCTGTGGCCCTCGGAGGCAGGGGCTGCAGGCGCGTGGGAGCGGCTGTCTTCTCTTCTCACTACTGACCCCTCCACATCTAAGTCCCTCACCCTGGCCAGGGACAGCTTTTGCAATGAGAAGAACCCAAGCAGGGGTCCTTCTGAGAAACGAGATCCTCTGCTGAGGTGGAGGCGGTTGGCGCGGGCCACCTGGACCCTGACCGTGCAGCCCCACGGCAGGGAGGAGGACAGGAAGGCTTCCCAGCATGGGGGCACCGCACAGCATTCTTGGATAGCAGGTAAACTGAGGCGCATATACAGGGCCATCCTGAGACACACCACACACACAGCTGCCCTGGGACACACGTGCACACATACATGGCCACCCTGAGGCACATCCACGTTTCTGCCCTCCCACCCCATTTCCCGTACTCAGCTCTGGGCCCCACGGAAGGGCGGTTTCCTGGGCAGTCCCACCTCTGGCGAGGCCGCACAGGTCGCGGGGCCTGGCTGGACACCGTGGCTGGCGGTGGCGTGGTCAGCTCCGGGCTGCTCCCTCCCGGGCCCTGTGGAAAGCTGTCCCTGGCTCCCGTCACCTTCCAGCTTTCCCATCTCAGCTGGTTTTAATTAGTTTCCTTCAAAGTCCCCAAAAGCAATTCAGCCACGTTAGCGCTCACCAGCTGCCAAGACGCTCTGATGTGTGTGTGTGTTTTGGGGGCGGGGGTCCGCAGGACGCAGAAACCATCTTGCGTTGCTAACTGCAGAGGCTTTTCCGCTTCTGAGGCCAAGTACTGCAGGGCTGGAGGCGTTTCTGGCCTGGGCTGTGGGGCGGGATGGGCAGGGCTTGGCAGGGCGGGCTGTGACCGGGATGGACGCTGTGGCCCCACTGAGCAGGCTCAGAGAGCCGGAGCCTGCGCTCCCCGTGTGTGCTTCCTGGGGTACTCTGAGCACCCACAGGGTCTGCGGGGCCCAGCTGCAGCCTCCGCTCTGCTCTCACGGGTGTTTGAAGAAAGCTCCTTGGTGTTCGCTTCCCTGGGGACCTGTGTCCACTCTCTTCCCAGCCCCTCCCACCAGAGTCCCCTCCAGCCCCTGAGGCACAGATGCAAATGCCCCTGCGGCTGGGTGTGGATGCCAGGGAGGCAGGTGGGCTACAGGGCACGCTGGGGAGACTCATGATCCATCCTGAGGGGCAGTGGTGCTGGGCCCCACCTGACTGTCACCAGGAGACACCATGGGCCGTGTGGCCACTCCCCTTTGGTTTCCAAGAGAAGCTTGGATATTCTCATACACTTCTGATATTTTAAAAACAGTGGTGGCCAAACCACAGTGGTAGCCCAGAGGCTACCTGTGTGCCAGCCTCGTCCTGTATGAGGCCACACCCCAAGGCCCAGGGCTCAGACGCTCTTGCTCTGCTGTCGTCCTCCTTTCTAGCCCTGGCCCATCCTGTGGCTGCAAATGTTCCCTCTGCGTGGACATCTGCTCCTTGCCTGCCCACCACCAACCTCCCGTGTTGGCAATAGTGCCTCGAGCACTCTGTGTGGAGCTGACCTTCCTTGCCTTGTGCTCATGTGTTCTAGGGGGCTGACCCCCTCCCTGCCCTGTTAGACTGGATCCTCATGCCACTGTTTGGGCAACTGGATCCAGCTATGCCTGAAGTCCCCCTGCACAGCCTAGCTATGTGAGCCAACAGATTCTCCTTTCTGCGAAGCCTATTTAGAACTGGGTTCTGTCCTCCTGAAGCTGAAAGGTGTCCTGACCAATGTGATCCCACATGGGGACTCACAAGTGACCCTGTTGAGTGCTGATTTTGTCCTGGGTCACTGTGCATCTGCACTGGCTGTCCTAAGGGCCCAACTTAGCCCTGTGGCCCCTAGCTACTTTTCTCCTTGTAGTGCCACGCACGCTCATCCCTCTAGGAGGTCAGTGCCCCCTTCCTGCAGCGCCCCTCTGTGCCCGCCCCACGCTCGCCCCTGTAGGTGGTCAGTGCCCCCTTCCTGCAGCGCCCCTCTGTGCCCGCCCCACGCTCGCCCCTGTAGGTGGTCAGTGCCCCCTTCCTGCAGCACCCCTCTGTGCCCGCCCCTGGCAGTACATGCACTCATTTGCATATCAGCATGTCCATCCGCGGGCAGTCACCCCACACTGGAACCTTCCAGCTGTTCCGAGGCCTCCTAGTTCTTCCCCTGCAACCCGGGCACAGCCATGACGGCTGCCTCTTCCTCTCCCCACCACAAGGGCCCAACGGAACATGGCCAGAGGGATGTGTGGGTGGCCGACCTCGAACCAGTCCCGGTTTACATCACACACGTGAACAACTCACTCATGCCGCTGAGTCGCTCACAGCACACGCCCGGCCGGCACCCCCAGGGCCGGTCTGTTGTGCCGCTCAAGGGCTGGCTGTGGTTCTTGTTGAAGTCCACAGGCAAAACGACCTGGCGTCTAGAACTTGCTTTAAAAGGCACAGCAAGAATAAGCATGGGGGCAGAGGCAGCTGAAGCCAGAATGCCCAGGGCTCAGCACCCACCGCGGCCAGTGCCAGTGGTGTGGGGCTGTGACGTATCTCTCGCTGCTTTTGTGTGTGTTTAAAAAGATCCACAATTAAAGTGTAAACACAAAGGTCCTGAGAAACGACCGTCACCAGAAACATCCGACTGCCTTTCTAAGGGTCCTGGAATGGCGGGGAGCTGCCAAGCGGAGGGGCTTTGGCTCTGCCTGGTGGCGCAGGGGCTCTGCTGGCACTGCCAGTGCTGGGGAGGAGAGGCCTCTGGAGCGCCAAGCCACAGAGCAGAGCAGGTGGGCAGGGGCTGTCCCTTCTTGCCCACCAGGGACCCTTGAATTTGCTTTTGAACCAGGCTGAGGAGTGTCCTGGTACTGAGGGGGAGGGGGCACCTGAGCTGGGCACAGGTGTTGGGGGGCAAGTCCAGACAGACCCAGGGCTTGGCCTTTAGGGAGGCTGGAGAACGCTTTGTCCACACTGGGCTGCTTGAGAATAAAACCATTCAAGTTATGGGTTTGTAACAAGTGCGGGATGGAAAGCGTCCGTGATCAAGACAGACAAATGGTACCAACTGCAGCTGCCGAGGGCCGGGGCCCCGCTCCCCGTCCCAGCCCTGCTCTGCCCCCTCGCCTGCCCCGGGCCCACCCCCTGCTCTGTCCCCTTGCCTGCCCCAGTCCCACCCCCGCTGGCCTCTGCAGACTTTGGCCTGGATGGCCGCTCACAGGCCTGCTGCTGACCCCAAGGCCTGGAGCCCTTCGCCATGTTTCTGTGGCTGTTCCTGAGACGGCCGTGGGAGCTCTGTGGGGCCTGGGAGAGCAGTGGCCGGCCCAATTCTACCACCATCTAAATGACAGCGCATGTTTGCCCCAGTTAACTAGTGCAAGATGGAACCCAGAGTCGCCAAAAACCCACCTGGAGGATTTTAACACGACCATTAATAACACTGAGAAGTCAGGGGGAAATGCTCACCCGGCGGGAGGAAGACAGCAGGGACTGTCCTGGGCAGGCAGGATGCATGGCCACCCTGGGAACAGGGCCCTGGCAACGGATGGACGGGAGCGTCCAGCAGGGCCACTGGCCACGGGCTTCCAGCCACACTCGGCCTCCACCCAAGATTCTCTCCTGGACTCCCTGATCCCTCCCACGCCTCTCCTTCTGAAGTTTCTGGGCCTTGTAAAGTTAAAAGCTCCTCCACACACACGTGTCTCCCACACATTTGCACCCTGGTGTGCAGACCCGGGTGCTGCCATTAGCAGCCTTGTCTTCCCGGGCTGGGCCGGCCCCTGGATGGGGACTTCCTGTTCCCAGCGGGCTTCTCAGCTGAGAGAGTCAGCACAGCCCAGGGAAAGCCTGACTGGTGGAGTGACCCTGGGCCGGCCGCTGCCCCAGCCTGGCCTGCCTCAGTTTCCCCACTGGTAAGATGAGGTGCATGAGAGAGTCCAGTGGGAGATGAACCCAGCTCAGACAGAGGCCCTGGATCCAGAAGAAGAATGCCCAGAGGCAGGCGGGGGCTGTCCCCAAGATCCTGGCAGGGCTGGCCTGGCATGTGAGAGGGCCCTGGAAAGCGGGTGATGGTGGAGGCCCTGACAGTGGGGCAGACACAGATCAACTGCAAAGAGGTCTGAGCTGCAGCCAGTGTCCAGCGCAAGTCTCTACTCACAGAGGGAAAGTGAGGCCCCTGCAGCGACATACCGTCCATCTCCACAGGGCCCTTCCAACACAACATGGCCTGGGGGTCTCCTCTCCCCACGCGGTGACCCATCTGTGTCATCACCGTCTCCCTCTCCCCACGCGGTGCCCCATCTGTCTCAACACCGTCCCCTCCCCACGCGGTGCCCCATCTGTGTCATCACCACCGTCCCCTCCCCACGCGGTGACCCCATCTGTCTCACCACCATCTTCCCCTCCACTGCACTCCTGTGCCTTCCCAGTCCAGCTATGGTGCCACCCACAGCACTCAGCATCCTGAGCATAATGGGTCAAGTTCTTGATCCAACTGTTCGCCTGGGTGAATCTGCTTACTGCACTAGACAGGACACTCTTGAAGGACAGGGAAGAGTAAGACAGGGTCACCACTGTGCTTCTGGTGCCTGGCACAATGCCTGGTGAACTGCAGTCACCATCTACCATCTATCCACCCACCCATCCATCCATGCACTCACCCATCCATCTACTTACCCACCCATGTACCCATCTGTCCACCCATCCATCTACCATCCACCCACCCATGCATCCATCCATCCATGCAATCAGCCATCCATCCACCCACCCATCTATCCATGTATCCATCCATCCATCCATCCATCCTCCACTCACCCACCCATCCATCTATCCACCCATCCATTCACTCAACCACCCATCCATCTATATATTCACCCATTCATCCATCCATCTACCCATCCACCCAACCATCCACCCATTTATCAACCCATCCATCTACCCATTTATCCATCCATCCATCCATCCACCCACCCATCTATTCACCCATTCATCCACCCAGCATCCATCCATCTACCCATTCACCCAACCATCCACCCGTTTATCAATGCATCCATCCATCCATCCATCCATCCATCCACCCACCCATCTATTCACCCATTCATCCACCCAGCATCCATCCATCTACCCATTCACCCAACCATCCACCCGTTTATCAACGCATCCATCCATCCATCCATCCACCCACCCACCCACCCATCCATGCAGGGTCAGCAGGCCTGAGACATTTATCTCATTCCACCTATTCGTCTACCCATCTAACCACCTGTCCATCCACCAGTTTGTTGACCCATCTACCCATACATGCATGCATCCATCCATCCATCCACCCACCCGTCCATCCGTGCATTCATTCCTCTATCCATCTGTCCATCATCAGCACTACACTCTGGGTCTTGGGCCCCCAAGTGCTCTCTTCTAGCCTTGGGTTACTGCAGGGCTGAAGGTGCTGTGGCATCCTGGAGTAAGCAACTGCCCTACCGTCCCCCACTGCCCAGCCTCAACCAGAGAGGCGCTGACGTTGTTAGGCTGTAAGCACAGCGCCCGTGGTACTGTCTCCACTGCTTCGCATGCCCCAGTGCTGGAGAAGGGACAAGCTGTGCCTCTCTTGCATTTACTGTTGGTCGTTTCTGGGTCCTATGGGAGAAAAACTGTGCTCAGCCTTCTGGGGTCTAAACCCACTCTTCTGCTTGAGACTACTGAGTGTCCAAGGGCCTCATGAGCCAGAGCCAGGCAGGGGCCGGGGTGGTGGGAGCCAGGCTTGGCCTCGTCTTTTTCCTGGAGTGGATCCTCCTGCATCCCTCCTCCAGTCCGCAGAAGCAACCCCTGGCCTATTGTTCAGCAGAGCTAATCTGTGCCCCTTCCATCTCCTGCCCCTGGCCACCCCGGGCCCTCTGCTGAGCCCTGAGTGATGGTAACCACTGTCCTGGGGTCACTGAAGATGCTCCCAGGTGATCCTGTGAACAGGATCTGAAGAGATTCTGCCCATTTTATCCAGAGGTGGCATGACCTGCCCAGAGACAGATAGACTGCCGACCCACAGGCTGACCTTGGGTGCAGTCCCAGCTTGCCCTCAGCCTCTGGAATGGGGCCTTGCACTGCCGACCACCAGCTGACCCATACCTGTGGGGACAGAGCTGGCTTTGGTCCCGCTGCTGCTGCTGCTCTGTTTCCACAGCTGAGAGGATGGACTGATGGGAGAAGCTGGGTCGCGGGCCCCAGAAAGGCCGTCGGGGCTCCGTGGGCTTAGAGGTTCTGGAAAGCAGGGATGAGTAAACCGCTTCCAAGACCCACAGCAGCTCTGGGCCTGCGATCCTTCCTGATCTGGTCAGCTCATGGGAGCAGCAGCAGGAGCTCTGACAGGTGTGAGCTGCCAGGGTTTCAGTCTCCCCATCTGGAAAATGGAGGCACTGTCCCAGCAGGTCGATTTTGCAGCAGGGCTTCCAGCTGCCAGGCCTGGGCACATTTTGCTGGGCTCAGCAGGTGGGATCACAGGATGCTGAGGCTCCAAGGAGGGCAGATGAGGTCCCGTATGAGCTAGGGCAGAGCCAGAGCTCGAAATCAGGCCTGCTGACCCAGAAGCCCCACTCCTTGCTGGGCGACCATCCCCACCTGCCCTGAGGGCCATCAGCTCTGCGCCTCCCCAGTGATGGCATGATGGTGGGTGCTGCTGATGGACGGCTGGCCCAGACACCACTTTCCTTCACCCACATCCCTGCCATGCTTCAGCCAGTCCTCACTCGTCCTGTGAGGCAGGCATGATGGTGGCCCCCATTTTCCCAGCAAGGAGTACAGGCCCAGGAAGTGGAGGGACCCGCCTGGGGTCCCAGTGCTCCTGGTGTCTGTCCACCTCTCCAGGGATCTGCTTCTCTTGAGGTGGCCCCAACCCTGGGTAGAGCCATGGGGAGGGAACAGCGGGCAGAGGGGCTGCTGTCCTGGCTGCTGTCGCAGGACTCCATGCCTCCTGGGTGCCCCCTGTGAGATCGGGCATTGGCTAAGAAGGAAGGATTGGGAGCTCCATCCAGAGCTGAGAGGGGGCACAGCTGGCTCAGGCTACTGGTGTGAGGCTGAGGCAGGCCACGTGTGGGGGCCGCAGCTCATAGCTGGTCCCAGCAAGGTCATTCTGCTATTGAAAGTGTGTGGTTTGCAGTGATTTTGAGTGGCTGGGAGGCACCACAGATACTCATTTCTGGCTCATGTGACGAGGTTGTCCATGCCTGCCCCTGGTCCACCCATGAGAGTGGCTCCCTCTGTTTTTCCCAACCCCCACACCTGGGCTTCTCATGCAGCCCCTTCCTGCCTGGCCCAGTGGCCATCTGCTTTTGTGACCTGTGGGCCCATAGGCCCAGTTTAAATTCCAACACTGTCATCTTGCGGTGACTCTGGGCAAATAATTGAATGTGGTCACAGTCCCATCCAGATGTGGGGTTTATCCTTGTCCCGGGACCTGGCTGGCCCCGGACTTGCTTTGATCATTGGGATGCAGCGGAAGTGACGTCAGGGGAGTCTGGAGGCTTCGCCACCCCATAAGGGAGCAGAGGGGAGTGAGGGGCCCAGACCCAGCCTCAGACAACCGCCAGGCGCTCATACAGAACCTGCTGGGCCCAGCGGGCCGCCTGCCAAAACCACCTGCCTGCCGAAACCTCCTGCCTGCCGAAACCGCCCGCCTGCCGAAACCAGCCACCTGTCAAAACCGCCCACCTGCTGAAACTGCCTGCCTGCCGAAACTGCCTGCCTGCCAAACTGCCAGCCAAATGCAGCCCCTGGGTGGCCAGGCAAGACCTGCAGAAGCATGGCAGCCAACCTCACGCTCTTGGAACAGAGGAATCCGTTGCTGTGTGAGCCTCAGGGCTGGGGCTGCTTGTTACACAGCAGTTGAGAGCTGCCATGGTTAATGTCTCTCTGCTGTGTTTTCTTATCTGTTAAAGGAGGTTAGAAATAGACACGTGGGGTGGGGGGGTTGCTGCAGGGATGAAATGAGGCAGTGCAGGTCACAGCAAGGGCTGACAAGTGACTGCCATCCTCTGCTTTGTCCATGACCCATGAAATTGACACTTTGCTCAGATCTGCCCTGACCTTTGGTCATGAATACCAACCAAGACGCCCTGGGCTGCTGCAAAGGATCCAAATCCAAGCCCATCCTGCAGCCCCATGTATCCTTCATCTGGGGCTCAACCCATGGCTCACGTGTCCCTTCATCTGTGGCACACATGTCCATTTGTGGCTTACATGTCCTCTTATTTATGGCTCACATGTCCCTTCATCTGTGGCTCATGTTTCTCCTCACCCATGGCTCACATGCTCCCTTCATCTGTGGCTCACATGTCCCTTCATCTGTGGCTCATGTTTCTCCTCACCCATGGCTCACATGCTCCCTTCATCTGTGGCACACATGTCCCTTTGTGGCTCACATGTCCTCTTATTTATGGCTCATGTATCCTCCTTCATCTGTGGCTCATATGTTCCCTTCATCTATGGCTCACGTGTCCCCCCTTCATCCATAGCTCACATGCCCTCCTTCATCTGTGGCTCACATGTCCCCCTTAATCTGTGGCTCACACGTCCCTTCATCCATGGCTCACACCCACATCTGTGGCTCACATGCTCCCTTGTCCATGGCTCCATGGCCCCCTTCATCCATGGCTCATGTGTTCCCTTCTTCCATGGTGCACATGGTCCCCTTCATCTGTGGCTCACATGCCCCCCCTTCATCCGTGGTTCATGTGTCTGCCCTTCATCTGTGGCTCATATATTCCCTTTATCCATGGATCATGTGTCTCTCATCTGTGGCTCGCATGCCCCCCTTCATCCGTGGTTCATGTGTCTGCCCTTCATCTGTGGCTCATATGTTCCCTTTATCCATGGATCATGTGTCTCTCATCTGTGGCTCGCATGCCCCCCTTCATCCGTGGTTCATGTGTCTGCCCTTCATCTGTGGCTCACATGCCCCCCTTCATCTGTGGTTCATGTGTCTGCCCTTCATCTGTGGCTTGCATGCCCCCCTTCATCCGTGGTTCATGTGTCTCTCATCTGTGGCTCACATGCCTCCCTTCATCCGTGGCTCATGGTGTCTTGTGTGCATGGCCTGAACACAGTGGTCAGGAGTATGGTGGAGCCTCTGACCCTGCACCTGAGAGCAAGGCCCCTGACACCAGGAGCCCGCGCCCCTGACGGGAAGCTGTGAAGCAAGGGCTGAGTTCCTCTCTTGACCTCAACGCTCACTCCCAGGCAGAGTCTCCAAAGTGTCTGGGATGCACAGAGTCAGAGGCCGTCCAGGGTGGGGATTTCCAACATTCTAAGGCACTGACACATTCGTTTAAATGACCAGAAGACACCTTACAGAGGAGGATCAATCTCTCTCTCTCCTCACCTACGTATCTGCGTGTCTCTGTCATGTCATCTAATCCATCGTATCTACCCATCCCCTACTGATCTCCACGCATCCATCTACTGCACGCACACACATGTACAACATACATAAACATCTAGACAAATATTCAGATTTGGATTTACATGATGGGGCAAAGACTGCTAACATTGAGATATATGACTTTGACTTTAAATCCCTGAGAATCCTGAAATTTACCAGCCCCACTGATCTCCTTCCTCAGCCTCTCTTCCCTAGCTGTCTTCTTAGCTGTGACGAGGGCAGGCAGACCTACGTGACAAAGGGAAGGAGATGATGAAGGAGGAAAGGCACTCCCAGGCCACGAGCCCCAAGTGGGGCTGACCCTGTCCCAAGTCCCGTGGGGATGCATGGCCCAGTCTCACCAGACAGACCATGTCCGTCCCAGGGCCATGGTGATTGCTTGAGGGTAGGCATAGGGTCTGCCAATGAGAGGCTTCCCTGGGACCTTTGCTGGAACTCACAGAAACAGGTGATTTTGCTGTGCTGGCCGGATGGAGGCCTAAGCCCTGGGGGCCACTTAGCCTCCCTTCAGGAGGGTCTCCACTTGGCTTCCCTGCAGGAGGGTCTCTTGAGTTTGGAGCTGATGTGCAGAAAAGCAGAGCCAAGAGATGAAGAGAGACACCCACTGGCACTGTCTGAGAACCTGGATCTAGCTCTGCCTGAAGCCCATCATTCCATGGACTTTTCAGTCTCACAAGCCAGAAGATTCTCTATTGTGCTCTATGAGTTGTTCTTCCATCACTCACACTCAACAGACCCGAGGTGCAAGCACCTGGAGAACACAGCTTGACCGTCACACTGGAAGTGGGGTTATGGGGAGAAGGGACACGGAGTAGACGTGACTGAGGGTCCCGGGTCTGCCCTTGGACCTCAACTCTGCCACCTGCAGGAAGCCTGAGCACATGGCTGGGAGGGCCTCACCTGCAGTGGGATGGCTCCAGAGTTCACCTGGGGCGGCCCTGGGTTGGGACCCTGGGACAGGGGCAGAAGATGGGCATGGGGCCTTCCTGAACACAGCATGTGCTGTTGACCCATCCAGGCCAGAGTGTGGCCTGATGTGTGTCAACATCCTGTGCCACAGACGCCACGCGTGGCTGCAGCTCTTACAGCTGGGGAATCGCCCAGCACAGAGTGAAGGATCACACTCTAGAGCTTCTGCCTCCAAGTTTTAATCCCTTCTCCTTGCTGGTCATGCAGCTCTGGGTAAGGCATTCAGCCTCTGAGCCTCAGGTGGGAATGATAGCATCGTAACGCTATCTACCCAGGGGGCTTCCATGAGGGTGCCTGACACCAGTGAACCTGGTCAGGTCAGAGCATGGTGCCTGGCACGTCATACCCATGAGTGGAACACAGGAACCCAACAACATCAGATACAGAATTTGTATTTGTACATACATGCAATTCTATATTATTTATACAATAATACATATAACATACAATGTTACTTAAGTATACATACAATAATATCTGTATATCCACCTACCTACCTGTCCATCTATCCATCCACCCACCTATCCATCCATCCATCCATTCACCCATCATCCACCCACCCATCCACCTGCCCATCCATCCACCTGCCCACCCATCTACCTGCCCATCCATTCACCTATCCACCCATCCACTCATCCACCCACCCACCCACCCACCCACCCATCCACTCATCCACCCACGCATCTATCCATCCACCCACCCATCCACCCACCCACCCACCCACCCACCTACCTACAGAGCTCCCTGGCTGGCTGTCCAGGGCCATAAGAGAAAGTTCCTCTTGGCTTCAACTTTCTGAAATTCTTCCTACAGAGTTCACATGGAGGTAGAAGGGTCCCTGGGGCTGATGCACTCCTTGTGGTGGGGGCCCCTGAGCCAACCTGAGGCTGAACTGGCCAAGACATGGCAGATACCTGGGTCTACCACTGGTATCGCAGCAAAGCCCAGATCCCAGGGTGGAGAGGCTGGTGTGGGCAAAGCCCTTGTTGGGGCCAAGGCAAGCAAAGCTGCCCCAGAGAGCAGGGAGGGATGGGGTGAGTGAGTCCGGGTTGGTAAAGAGGTTCTGGTGCCTGCCCAGTGGTGGGCCCAGGTATCTGTGGGGACTGTAAGAGAAGGACCACATGAAGGCCACGGTGACAGGGCTCTGAAGTGTCCAAGGGGGACTCCACATGCTCTGGTCTTGCTCTGAGAGGCCCTGAGGCCCCTGTTCGCTCAGGCCCTGCGTCTTTTACTCTCTGAACACCTGGATGCCTCCTGGCCTCCAGGGCCGAGAAAATGAAAAGGTACCCCAGCATTCAACACGCTCCCCAGCCGGCAGAGCAGACACCAGGCCTGACCTGGGGAGGGGCTGGGAGTGCAAGCCCTGCCTCACACCCCACAGGCCCGTCCTTTGGGGCCCCTGGCCACGTGGGCCACATGCGCTTCAGTGCTCACCATGCAACCCAGAGGTACCCTCAAAGACCGATCCAAGAGGATGTGACATGCTTCACAGATAACTTTAAAAGATCCGGACCACATGCCAACACAAAACCACTGTGCTTACGCTGGACTAAACAAAACGTGTCCTTAAAGCTCATTTCACCTCCTTGCTCATCCAAAGCACCTGAGCCGCTGAAACTGCTGTGGCTCAAAGCCGCTCCTCCCCGACAGCACTGGTGTAAATCTGAGCCCCTCCATCCAGAGGCCCCGCCCTTCAGGGTCCCCGATGACCTCTCCTGACACATGCCCCACCTGCTGTTGGAACCGTGACCGCCACTGCCACCCGCCACCCTGGCCTCTGGCTTTCAGACCAATTCCCAGCCGCGCTGGTTGCCACCCATGTCCTGGAAGCAGGACTTGTGACGCCTGGGTACAGGTGGGGAAACTGAGCGTGTGAAATATCTTGACAAAGCTCACAGCTCCAGGGCTGATCCCCACCCGAGCCCCTCCGCCTGCCTGGGCAGCTCAGCGCTGGGACGAGCCCACCCCCACTCTTTCCTGCATGGGCTCCCGGGCTCTGCCCACCCTGGGCCACAGGGCACAGCAGGGCCTTGGGTCCCAGGCACCTCCCGCCTACGGCAGGCCCCCTGGTGCCCTATGGAGACTCTAATTACTCCCCAGGCACTGGTCCGGCGTAAACACAGCCCAGACATCCAAGGAAAGCAGGCTGCCGGTGCGGACAGCCTTTCCCAGAGCTAAATGCAGTTCCCAGCTCCGGGCAGGTCCTGAGCGCTCACCTAACAATCAGATGCCGTGGGCCCTGGGCTGACCCTGCTGTGGGCATGCTCCCACTCACTGGGAGTGACCGCTTGGCCAGGCATGGAGGGCTGCTGGCGGCCTTTCTTCCGCTGGGAGGGCGCTCCGGGGTGGGCGAGGCAGGAATGCACATGGGCTGGTCCGCGTTTACAATGTATTTATAGACTGGCCACAGCTGCCAGCCGCGTGGTACCCACGAGGTCAGCTTCCTGCCAGGCCGTGCAGCCAGATGTTTACTGAGATTGCAGAGACCAACCCACCCACACATGCCTGGACTTATCCCACATCCACACTCTGTGGCCTCTCTGTGCCAGGGCCTGGCGGGCTCTGGGGCTCAGAGAGCTGGTGACAGTCACAACCCTCAGCAGGTGTCACTGCCTCAGGGACTTGGGACACATGGGACTTGGGACCACCATGGCGACTCAGGACCAGCATGTAAACCATAGATTTACAAGGGGGAGGGCACCTGCCTGGGAAGGGAGGCTGTCTCAGAGCAAAGGCAGGGCGATGTTGGAGGTGGGTTTTAAAGGGTGAATAGGAGTCTTCCAAGAATTCCAAGTAGAGATGAACAGCATGAGCAGAATAATCTGGTGGTGAGCACGGAAGTGGGGTGTCTGGGGACAGCAGCAGGTGCCTGAAACATAACATCTAGGGACGAAGAGATGAGGTTTTACAAGGGCCTCAAACCTCAGCGTGGGTAAAAAGCACCAGGGCAGCCTGAGGTGCAGACCCCAGGCCCAGCCCCAGTGATTTTCATTCGGCGGGGAGTCTGCAGTTTAACCAGCCCCTAAGGGGGTCTGACCCAGGGCCACTGATCCTATTTTAAGAAACTAACTCTCAGAGAAGAAAGAGGTCCGTGACGGCATCAAAAGTTGGATGCGGCTTCCTGGAGAAAACAGTTAAGAAGGTTGTCAAATGTGAGAAGGCTGGGCTGGCGATGAGGCACCTAAGCTTGGCATTTGGCATCAGGACTGCAAGGCAGAAGGGCACTCAGAGACCCTGGAGGCAGGCTGAGCTGCTCAGGAAGTGGCCACGGGCACACGTGGTCACAGAGTGCTTGCATGTGGCGGGCCAGAATCAGGATGCAGCGCAAGAAGAGAACGCAGGCCACCTCCCAAGAGAGCCAGAGAGCGCAGCAAGGAGAATGAACTCAATCGCCTTTGTATCAATTACACGGTGGAATGAGGATACTCTGTAGATACAATTAATTTCACCTGTTTCTTTACATCTTTTTTAATGTGGCTGCAAAGTCGCTTGTGTAGCTTGCATTTGCAGCCTGCATAAGACACTGTATCATGTTACACACCCGTATCATACAATACTGTAGCACGTTACACACCCGTATCATACAATACTGTAGCACGTTACATACCCTATCATACAATACTGTAGCACGTTACACACCCGTATCATATAATACTGTAGCACGTTACACACCC
>CM052654.1:1532476-1557439 GCA_028533165.1 Leontopithecus rosalia
CATCACCACCATCATCACCATCATCACCAAGACCATCATCACCATCATCATCACCATCACCATCACCACCATCACCACCATCACCACCATCATCACCAAGACCATCACCACCATCATCACAATCATCACCACCATCATCACCATCACCATCATCATCACCATCATCATCACCATGACCATTGTCATCACCATCATCATCACCAAGACCGTCATCATCATTACCATCATCATTGTCACCCCCACACCATCAACACCATCACCACCACCATCATCATCACCCTCATCATGAGCAGTGACAGCACTAACGTGGTCTCTGTCATCACATCACTGACACCTCTGCCATGACCAGCATCTTCACCACCACCATCAATGTCAACACCATTCACTTGAGGGCAAGATCCATGTCCTCCCCCCTCTGCGTCCCCTCCGTGCCTGTCATGGACTCAGACTCCCGTGAGTACTCAGCAAATGTCTTCTAAGTAAATGAATGAAAGAAAATAGCCTGTTGAGCTTCAACTGTATACCAAGTTCTTAGTTTTAGTAACAACAGCAGCATATACTGAGTTAGATGTTGGGCCCTGTGCTCTCGTCTCAGTCATCATAGGCAAGACTCAGTCCCTCAAGGCAAGCTTTCCAAGCCCACTTTACAGATGAGCAAATTAAGGCACAAGGGAGGTTAGGCTCAGAGTCCCAAATTAGTGAGTGATGGAGCCTTGCTTCCCCTGCACGAGGATAGCTGATGGAGGCCATCCTCTGCCTTCTTCTCTCAGGGCACAGGGTGCCGGAACACTTGCCACAGGAGCAGACACAGAGGCCGCTTTGAGGGCTTTGGAAGGAAGGGCACATCCCAGCCCCTGAGATGAACTAAAACAGGAATTTAGAAATCAAAGCAAGGAAACCAAGACCACAAAAAGGTGGTTGTGTGAGCATTCTGTGTGCTGGAGTCAAGCCCAGGCATGCAGTGACCTCCACTACGCACCAGGCCCCACAGCCCTGGGTGCCAACCTGAGCCTGACTGGCATCTCCTCATCGGCTGGTCACTGGCTCCGGTCCCTGGGGTCCCCGGCTCGTGGCCCCATCTGGAATTCTGAACAATTCCACGAAGAGGCCAGCTTTCCAAGAGATATATTTATTAAAAAACAAAAACATCCCTCTCCAAAGCAGCCCCCACACTGCCGAACCAGTGAGCCTGGGCCAGCATCAGCGTCAGCGCCAGCTCCACGGCAAACACAGAGACCCGCATTCTTACCCCAGTGCCCACAGACGAAAGCACACCCGATCCCAGCTCCATTCCAGATGAGTGTCCTCCCTGCACAGGATGAGAGAGGAAATCCAATATTATTTTAGGACTTGCCTTCGCATAATAGCGGCGAGGGCAGAGAACAATCCCGCGCTTATATCAGACGCAAACAAGCCTGCTCCCTCAGCTGCTGCTGGGCCTCGTTGCTGCCCTGGAGGGAGCTTGGCATCGGATGCTGCGTCCTTCTGGTCAGTGACCGGGTCTCTGGGTTGGAGTCCGGAGCCAGTCACAGCTTCCATGGAACCCAGCGGCCGGTACCGAGGAGGGGCCAAGAGCCGCACATGTGGGACAGGCACAGGTGCCCTCCTGGGGCCTGGACGCCATCCCTGAGCCATCAGCAGAGAAATCAGCTCTGATAGAGGTGGAGCTCCTTGCAGGGGCTATGCGAGGTGGGGGCTCCACGAAGTGGGGGGCTCCATCCTTCCTCTTCGGAAGTTTCCTAAAACCATCTGGCTTCTCCGTCTCTGAGAACAGACTTTGGTCATCGGCTGGGAGCAGACTCTGTGGAGAGTGTGACTCGGAGAGAGCATGGCCCTGGGAGAGAGTGGCCCAGAAAAGCGTGGCCTGGGAGACTGTGGCCTGAGAAAGAGAGTAGCCTAAGAGAGCATGGGCCTGGGAGACTGGCCTGGGAACGTGTGGCCTCAGCAGTGCCACCTGCTCACTGAGCTCCTTGTTTTCCTTCTCAAAGGCATGGGCAGGCCAGGCATGGTGGCTCACGCCTGTAATTCCAGCACTTTGGGAGACTGAGGCAGGCAGATCACTGAGGTCAGGAGTTCAAGACCAGCCTGGTCAACATGGTAAAACCCTGTCTTTACTAAAAATACAAAAATTAGCCGGACGTGGTGACGGCGTCTGTAGTCCTCGCTCCTCGGGAGGCTGAGGCAGGAGAATTGCTTGAACCTGAGAGGCAGAGGTTGCACTGAGCTGAGATCCCGCCACTGCACTCCAGCCTGGATGACAGAGCAAGATTCTGTCTCAAAAAAAAAAAAAAAGGCCTGGGCAGCAGCTCCCTGCAGCTGCCACCCTCTCCTCCCTGGGGTCATTGGGGGAACATGGGGAGTGACCCAGCTTTGCAGCAGGAGATAGCCCTGCAGTCTCCCCAGAAAGCTCTGAGCCATGGACTCCCCTCCCCCGCCCCACCCTCGGGAATAACCCCTCCTTTCCAGGTAGGCAGGATGCCCAGCAGATGCACCACTGCCCTTGGGATGCCACATACAAATAGATGCAAATGACGTGCAGAGCCACCTGTTGGGACTGAAGCCCCATTGCTTCTTCCTGGAGCTCCTTGGCATTGCCTGGCTGGCAGGATGGAGGCAGCCCAGTAGGCTGGGGTCTGCGTGGCCTCCTCTCCGCACTTCTCCATTGCAGGGGGCACCCAAGCCATGTGAGAACACAGCAGGGCATCATGTCAGCCCATGGCCCACTGCTGTGTGACCCAGGGCAGGTCACTTCTCTGAGCCTAGCTCCCTCAAGTTGAGGCAGGAGGCGAATGTCATGACAAGCAGTCCCTGGGTATGTGGACACTCTCACAGTGACTCTGAGGGGTGACACCGTCCCCACCGCCATTTCTCAGATGACAAGGCAGATTCTCTCAGGGCTGGGTGGAGAGTAGCCTGGGAGGACCAAGCAGAGCTGTCACAGAAGCCACCCCCACGGCCCCCGGCCAAGCTTCCGGGGACAGTGACATAGTCTCAACATTCCGTTCCCGCCACACCCTCAGAAACCACAGTGTCTGCTCCTCCCCTCCTGGGGACCCACCTCCCTAAGAGTGGCTTCAACGACTTGGACTGAGTCCACTGCTTTTAATTGCTTTGTTTTCCATTTCAAAAATAATACCTGTTTTTTACACGAAGTCTGGACACTCCAGCAAAGCCCAAACGGGGAAATTTTAAAACTCCCCTCGATCCTGTGGCCAGGATGTGGCTGCAGCCCTTCTCACTGCAGTCTGTCTTCCCCTGTTCCTGGGAGCATCCGCTTCTTTTTCTTGCCTTTTAACAAAATCCGTGCAGACGTCTCTTATAACCAGCATTTTACGCGCTGTTATTAGGCACGATTTCCAGTGTCCATGAGAACAAGCCTCCTACAGCATCTTCTGGGGAGAGCGCTTTTATGCAGACCATCCACCTGTTGTGGGCATTTGTGCAGACTGTTGCCCACTCTGATACCATGAAGAGCGTGGGGCTGGTACCACCTCACCGTGGGCCCCCGTATTCCTGAGGGGAAAGTCATGGCACAGAGTTGCCAGAAGAGAGGAAGGTTCAGAATTTGGCAGCGTGTGCAGCATGTGCTCACTGTCTGTCCCCTCGTGAGCCCTGGGACCCACATGCCCTGAGCCTCGGGTGATCAGCAAAGGAAGAATACCTCATCTTGTCCCCTTGCATCTTGGTTCCTCGCAGGGCTGGACGTCCCCTGTGACTGGACCACTGCATGGCTCAGGCATGTCACATATGCATGTCCAGGGCCCAGTCCTGAGTCCTGAAGTGTGTGAGCCTTCTGGGGCTGCTGTGAAAAATGACCACAGACTGGGCCAGTGAACACAGCAGCAATCTGTCCCTGCAGCGTGGAGACCAGAAGTCTGAGGCTGAGCTGTGGGCAGGGCGGGTGACTTTGTGGTCCCTCCCGTAGAGATTGGAGTCTTTGTCTCCATCCCTTTGGCAATGAGGCAGTACCAAGGGTGATGCAAGTAGAAAGAGGTTGGAAAGCTTTGCTCGTGGGGTTGCCCTCTTACTGAGCTTGTGAGCCCATGACTTTCCCCTGAGGAATAAGGAGTGTGAGTGAGCCAGGCTACCTGCTGGAGGATGGGAGGCATGTGGCCCAGTCATTCCTGTCACCTAGCTCACAGCAAGTCAACCATTAGACCATCCAGCCCCAGCCATGTGTCCGACTGAGTGCAGATATCAGCCAGGCTGGCCTAAGCCAGAAAATGGTTCATGTGCTCCTCTGAACCATGAGAAGTAACCAAATTACGGTTTAAGCTGCTAACTTTGGGGCTGGCTGTTACACAGCAAAGGCTCACTGATACAGCTTCTCACAAACATGGCAGGCTCCTCAGTCTGAGAAACCAGCCTGGTCTCTTCTGAGACAGGAAGAGGAGTTAGTCAATACTAAGCACATACAGTGCTCTGATAGATAAACAATTAGGAGAATCCAGAATGGGAGATGCTAATTTATCCTAAAACCCATGCACAGCCACATATGTGAACAATCGGTTTCCCATGGTTTTTGACAAACGGGGTGGCAAGTGTCCCCAGTTCAGTCCTCACAGTAACCTCATGGTACAGGCCAGGCAGGTTTGATCATCACCAGGTGACAGATGGGAAAACCAAAGCTCAGGGAGGTGAAGGGATTTGCCCGAAGCTGCCAGTCATGTTTCGTAGAGGCAGAGCTCCAATCCAGTTCTAGATCTCAGCCACAAAGTCATGCTGTGGACAAAACACATTCACACTCATGCTCAGAGCAGGCTTGGTTTTGAGAATTTGGCATTTCTTGTTCCAGCTCTTCCTCAGTGATGTAACCATTGAGTGAACCTAGCCAGCCACCACCACAGCTGGGTTGCTTGTTCTCAGTGACATCAACACATTTGCTATGCTTAATTTGGTGTTTTCAGTATACTACCCTGTGAGATTATCATCACCATCACCATCATCACCACCAATACCATCACCACCATTATCTCAACCATCATCACCACCATCACCATCACCTTAACCATCATCACCACCATGATAACCATTATCACCATCACCACCATTATCACCACCATCACCATCACCATCATCACCACCAATTCCATCACCACCATTATCTCAACCATCATCACCACCATCACCATCACCTTAACCATCATCACCACCATGATAACCATTATCACCATCACCACCATTATCACCACCATCACCATCACCTTAACCATCATCACCACCAATTCCATTACCACCATTATCTCAACCATCATCACCACCATCACCACCATCACCATCACCTTAACCATCATCACCACCATGATAACCATTATCACCATCATCACCATTATCACCACCAATACCATCACCACCATTATCACCATCACCACCATCACCATCAACATCACAATCATCACCACTACCATTATCACCATCATCACCGCCAACACCAACACCACCATCATCATCATTACCACCATTATCACCATCGCCACCATCATCACCATCATCACCACCACCATCAACACCACCATCGTTACCATCATTATCACCATCACCACCACCATCACCATCAGCATCACTACCATCATCATCACAATCACCACCATCATCACCATCACCACCTCAACACCACTATGATTACCACCATTATCACCATCGCCACCACCATCACCATCATCACCATCATCACCACCATCACCACCATCAGCATCACCATTTTTACCATCTTCACCATCACCATCACCATCACCACCAGCACCACCATCATCACCATCATCATCCCCATCATCACCACCATCCCCATCATCACCATCATCATCACCATCATCACCACCAGCACCACCATCACCATCCCCATCATCACCATCACCATCATCATCACCACCATCACCATCATCACCATCCCCATCATCACCACCACCATCATCACCATCATCACCACCACCATCATCACCATCCCCATCATCACCATCACCATCATCATCACCACCATCACCATCATCACCATCCCCATCATCACCACCACCATCATCACCATCATCACCACCACCATCATCACCACCACCATCATCACCATCATCACCACCACCATCATCACCATCACCATCATCACCACCACCATCATCACCATCACCATCATCACCATCATCATCACCATCACCATCACCATCACCATCATCATCACCATCACCATCATCATCACCATCACCATCATCATCACCATCATCACCACCGTCAGCATCACCATTTTTACCATCTTCACCATCACCACCACCACGATCTTCATCGCATCCTGACCTGCTGTTTCATTGCATCCTCATGGCACTGCTTGAGGTGTCAACCTCTATTTTGTCACCTCTGTTTTTGAAAAAAGAAGACTGGGGCTCTAAGAGGAAATGAGACTTGCCCAAAGTCACCCAGCTGACAACTGACAGGACCCTTCCTGCACTGGCCAGTCCACTCTGCCAGGGACGCCTGGCTCCCTGGTGTACAGCTTGCAGGAGTCGCATTGTGTGACAGGATGTGTTGGGTGCTTTAGTGGGGGAGCGGAATGAAGCCAGGGCACCTGGAGAGCCAGCGTCTCAGAATGGGGTGTTGATGGACGGCTGGGCTGCCCCTGTGTGGAGGCAGACAGGGAGGCCTCGCAGAACATAAAGTCTGCTTGAGAGAGCTGGTCCCGCCCTACCTGTGCCCCACACATCATCTCTCCCTCTCTGCGCCTCAGTCTCTTCATCTGTAAAGTGAAAAGTCTGGGGTAGACCACCCTCAAGAGGCTTTCTGGTGCTGACGTTCTCCGATGCTCCATAGACTTGCTCACATCACACAGTGACACTGGGTCAAGAACAGGGGACTCCCTGCAGGGGAGGAAGAGAGAAGAGGCAGCAGGGCTCGGTGGCTCACGCCTATAATCCCAACAGGCTGAGGTGGGCGGATCACTTGAGGCCAGGAGTTCGAGACCAACCTGGCCAACATGGCAAACACCCATTAATACTAAAAATACAAAAATTAGCTGAGCGTGGTGATGCATTCCTGTAATCCCAGGTACTTGGGAGGCTGAGACAGGAAAATCGCTTGAACCTGGGAGGCGGAGGCAGAGGCAGAGGTTGCGACGGGCCGAGATTGCACCACTGCAGAGCCTGGGCAATAGAGTAAGACCCTGTCTCAAAACAAACAAACAAAAAAAAACAAAGGCTTCAGGTGTCAGAGATATGAGCCATTCCAGGATGAGGAATGAACATCGCATGTGGTGAGGAATGAAGGAATGGACTTCACCCATCACAGATCACAGAGCCCTGCTTGGAGTCAGGCACTGTCTGAGGTGTAGGGTGGACAGAAGTAAGGCCTGGTACCCTGTGGTCCAGCAAGGGGGGCCAGGGCATGGGCAGACATAGGACACAGTATGACATATGTGTGCCAAAAGCCAAGGAGGAAGTATACAGGGGGTGACTTCTGAATGGGTCGTGAAGGATGAATAGGAGTTTGCTAGTTTGGCAAAGCTGGCAGTCAGGGAGGGATTCCAGGGAGAAACATCACGTACAGAATGAGTGAGGTGTTGGAGACAAAGGGGCAGCAGCTCAGGTGGCCTGAGTCTGAGTCAGGGAGGCAGGGAAGAAGGGGCACAGAGACCAGGAACATAGCCGGGGGCCCCGACAGGGAAAGGCTGTGAGTCTGGAACTGAGCGAGCATTCCTGCTGTGGGCACCGGGGTGCCATGTGAGGCTCCTGAGCAGGGGCATGACATGACCAAGTCCATGTTTATCCCTAACTCCTTGGTGTTCTGGAACATTCTTGTGATGGGTAGGACGTTGTTTTCTTATTCACACCAACCCAGCGTTTCGTTAACAAACAGCTGCGTGTGCGATGGGCTGAGATCGGCGCCCCTGAGCTGTGAGAGGCTGCATCCGCACCCTGAGGTGTGTGCTGCTTTTGCTGGCAGCTCAGCAGTGATGCAGGCCCAGGCACAGCTCACAGTTCACAGCCGACGTGAAGGTTTCACCTGCTCTGGTGAATGCCTGGCAGTGCCCTGTGTCGTGGAGTCTATGGGTGAAATCCTCAGACAGCACAGGGCTCCCACATTCTCAGAAACCGCCCAGGCACCGAAGCTCAGGAGCTATGCACGTGGCGAGGGCAGGGCCCTGCAAGAACAGGCCTGAAGGCTGCAGCAGGTGCGGGTGGGGGGCGGGTCATTGTGTGTTGCGCTTTTTCTGGTTATAAAATATAAGACAAGACCGGAGTGAGTGTTTGGGAACATATGCAGGAGAAAAGAATTCACCCAGAAACGATTCCGAGAGCAGTCAGGGTTCACCTGTCGGGACCAGGCTGGGCCGCGCTGAGGGTCTGACACAGGCCACCATTCCTCTCTCTGAGCACAAGGGTGGGAAAACTGAAGCGCGGAAGGGCCAAAGCCACCGCCCAAGGCCTGCCAGTAAGAGCTGGGATGGCCCCCAGACCGCTCCTGCGCTGCCTCTCAGCAAGCCTCTGGGCCACTTAGCAGTGAGCTGGGTGAGTTACCAGAACGAAATACATTAACACCTGTCATGTCCTTGCACAGAGTCCCATCAGGGCACAGGCCCGGCTGGCTGCTGGCACTGTTGCCATGAATGGTGTCACGCTGTGGCCCCGGCACACCCAGGCGTCACCCTACCGGTAACTCCGCTCACGCTTCCCACGTTTCCTTCCAGCCATTTGAGAATCTCTTTGTTCATTCACTTATTCAACAAAGCTGAGTGCTCCTGGGTGCTGGGCACCATCGCAGGGACGAGGCGTGCTGCCTCCGGCTCCCGGTGTGGTCACGTCCGACCGCAGTGGGAACGC
The DNA here is from genome assembly GCA_028533165.1 of Leontopithecus rosalia. Lineage (NCBI taxonomy): Eukaryota > Metazoa > Chordata > Mammalia > Primates > Cebidae > Leontopithecus > Leontopithecus rosalia. The sequence goes on from CM052654.1 coordinate 1,541,275, forward strand.
TGAGCCGCACGGCCAGCCTGTGCAAGTCTCTTCAAAGACCTAAGGAAGGGAGTCGTCCGGCTGCTGCCGCTCGCCCCCGGGAAGTCAGCAGGAGCGGCTGTTTGGGCTGTCACAGCAGGTGGCAGAGACGAAAGCACGGTTTTTCTTTAATGTTGCTGAAGGGAAGAAGAGGTGGCCAACAGACGTGTGGCCGGACCGGGGTGGATAAGCCACTTGGAGAGGAAAAGATCCCAGGGAAACGTGCCACATTTTTTTCTTGAAGAATGTTGGAAGATTCAGTGGCCAGGTATGGAAAAGAAAACCCGCGCACACTGAGGCCATTCACGGTGTCGCGGTGGGCTGTGCAGGCCCAGGTGCCGGGAGAGGGACACCTTCGGCAGTCACCCGAGCAACACAAAAACACACGTCAATGCCCTTTGGCTGCGGGGCCTTCCTGCTGGCGGATAAATGACCGAGCTGAGCAAAACGTAAATTCAAACTTATGCCCTGGAGGCATAATTATAGGAAAAAGCTGAGGACAGTAGTGACCTGGACTGTGGACATCTGACTCCCTCACGAAGCCGGGCCGCTGCGAGAGGGCATCCAGGGTAAGAGGGGGCGGGAAGCTGCAGCCAGCGCTGGAGGCCGCTGTCCCTCTCCTCGCCTGCCCTGGGCCTGCCCTGGGCACTGCCATTCCCTGGGCCCAGCCCGGGTGCCTCCTCCCAGGCCCTCGCCCTGTGGCCACCATGAACGGGCCCATTCATGCACCAGCCACTGGCTGGGGTTCCCGCGGCTGGCTGGTCTCCGCTGCCTGTGTTTTCCTTTCATTAGAAGGATTCCCATTTTGAAGGTCTGTGAGGGCTGAGTCAGGGAGGCTGTGGCTGACCGTGTCTGGAGAGCACAGTTGCCCACGCCCCCAGCACATTCACTGAGTTACCACGGCAGATGGGGAAACTGAGGCTCGAGCAAAGTCCCAGCCACGTGGCTGGCAGACAGCAGAGCTGGGGTTTGGACCCAGGCCACCAGCTGCCTGCTGTGTCTCAGATTCCCAGAGGGGCTCCCAGGGAAGCCAAGAGGTTTGGGGCACAGGTGCTGTGTGAGCCCAGCCGAGGTGCCAGGCCTCCTCCCAGCATGCCCCGAGGCCCCTGAGGGCCTGGCCTCCTCCTGGGTAAGGCAGGGAGAAGGCTCTGCTTCTTCAGGCCACCAGGAGGGCCGGAGGCAACAGAAGGCCAGGCCCCAGTGTAGGCTGACTCTTTAGCTGGGTCACTTCAGCATCTCCCAGGAGGGACTTGCCAGAGCTGGAGGCAGAGCTGGGAGTTGACCCAGAGCCCACTGTTAGCCACCACTCCTGTGTCTTATCCACACAAGCAGTGTTCTCAATGGGGCAGGAGCACAGACTGTGTGCCCAAACGCAGCCCTACTGGGAAGTGTCCAGGAGGCAGGAGCCAAGACTGTGTGGGGCTGGGGGGCTTCCCGGAGGAGGCGTGACTGAGCGGGGCAGGGGGGCTTCTGGGAGGAGCTGAGATTGTGCGGGGCCAGGGGGCTTCCCAGAGGAGCTGAGACTGAGCAGGACAGAGGGGCTTCCCGGAGGAGGCATGAATGTATGGGACAGGGGGCTTCCCAGAGGAGGCATGAATGTGGGGTGGGGGGCAGGGGGGCTTCCTGGAGGAGCCAAGACTGTGCAGGGCAGGGGGGCTTCCTGGAGAAGGTGACACTGCTCTGAGCCTCACAGAGGGTAGGCGAGGTGGGTCCTGCGTGCCCAGACCCTCTGCTGGCCAGTGGGCCTAGTGGCTTTGGGCTGCTCTCCTGCTGGGCCCGCCACACACAGAAGCACATGTGTGTGTAAGCCAGTGTGTATGGCCTGAGTGGGTGTGTGTGCCCGTGTCCCTGTGCAGGATGCCCTCAAGGCCACCCCAGCTATTTGCTCTAGACTGAGCCATTCAGATGATGGGGCTGAAACACTCGGGCCTTGGGCATCTGAGTCACGCGCCACCATCTGTCTGGAATGTCTCCTTGGACCTGGCTCAGCTGGGCTCCAGGCCCTGACGCTCCCTCCCCTGCGCTTCCCTCCGTCCTTCCTCCCTTCCGTACTCCCCCTCCTCCCTCCCCTGTCCCCCTCCTCCAGCCCTCCCTTCCCCTTCCCCTCTCACTTTCCAAGCCTCCTCTGGTTGAGCCTGTCCCACTGTCCCACCTCGGGGCGCAGCCCGAGCCACCCCTCAAGCACGGGCCTGTAGGCGCTTGAAGATTTATGAAGATTTATTCAGCCCCACTTTTGTATTCTAGAGGTTTTTTTTTTTTTTTTCTGATGCCAGGAAAAGAACGGTGTTTGGCCTCAGCCCTGACCAGGCCAAGGGAAGCACGGGGCACCACAGGGTGAGAGGAAGGCTGCCTGGGATGGGCGCTGCGTCCTCAAGGGCCCCAGTCCACAGAGCCACTGCCCCTCCTCCCTTGCACATACGTGTTATGTCCAACTGCCCTGGATGCCCTAAGACCCCCACTTCACCATGGAGTGGGGGGCCCGCAGCTCCACAGCCTCATGATGTCATCTCCCAGACAAGCAAGCAGAAACTCGGAGAGCCCGCTCACTCACCCAGGCACACAAAGCGGGCAGGGAGCAGGGCATCAGGGCTGGGTCTGTTTGTGCCCTTCTCTCTGAAGGCCGCAGACCCAAATGCAAAGTCTGCTTGGTGAAATCCACAGGTATTGATTGTGTTCCAGGAATTCCAGGCTGGTAACGCAGTTAGTGCCTTATCAGCCAGGTTGCACGTTCTTGGAGAGGCCCCTGATGGCTGTCCTTGTGCTTGCACGCGTCGTAACAGGAGAGGGCTTATGAGCCCCCACGAGCTTCCCACTGCACCCAGAAGCTGTCCTGGGGGAGGCGGAGCTCATCAGAGGCTGTCCAGGTGGGCTTCCTGCCCCATGGGGAGCTGGAGTTTGCACCTCAGCCCGGCTGCTCACAGACCCCCAAATGTCGTGCAGACTCCCGTGCTCAGAGGCCCCCAGAGCTGCTCTCCCCTCCACCCCTGCCCTGGACTAGGGAGAAGGTGGCAGCCTGGGACAGGCTTGACCGCTCACCACCACGTCTCTTCATCCTCCAGCCTCACTTTCCCCTGTCTAGCAAATGGAGCTAAGGAGCCCATGAGATGGCAGGGGAAGCTTGCTTTGAAAACTCCCAGAGGATTTAAACGTCCCGTATGCCATTATCTCGGCCACAGGTCAGGTCCTCGCGTGGAGGTCTCCTCTCTAGAGGGCCCATCTGGGGCAGGTGTTGGCCCAGGTGCGGCAGGGGGCGGCCTTGCTCTCAAGGTGTGTGGTAGTCTGGAGGGATGGGTGTCCATACCCCTGCCACCAGCGCTGAGCTTGAGTGCCAGAGAACAGTCACCCCTGGAATGTGTCGGCGGCTTCTTGCGCCCCCCCACCGCGCTGGCGCTGGTTACTCGGTTTCATTTTTACATCAGGCGAAAGTCAAGGGGGTGACTCATATGGCTTGGCTCTCCTGATGTCCACTGGGACCCAGGAAACCTCCCCGCACCCAGGGTTGGCCTGGAGCTTTGGGCAGCATGGGGGCTTGGCTAGGGCAAGAGACCTGGGCTCAGTGGCTGTGGCCATGGGTAAGTCAAGTCAGCAGGCTGCTGGGCCGGTTTCCTCTGGAAAGCAGGGGCTGGGACCACCTGGGAGCCTTCCAGCTCTGCTGAGCTCACGACACAGGGGAGGCTTCCTAGCCCTGCTCCCCACAGGGTGCCCCGTCGGGCAGCTCCTCCCAAGAGGGGTGGGCATGGCCCCCTTTACTGCTCTCTGACAGCTTTGAGGGCTGTGAAGAGGGGAAAGAGGCCCAGGGAGTGACAGGTATCAGGAGGCCACAGCTCAAGCAAAGCCGCCCCCAGGAGGACACTGATATCACGATTCTCACCTCCCACGGGGGACACCTGGGGCGGGGTGACTCCTGCACACTGGGGTAGAGCGGCAGCAGGCCCTGCTCACCCACGAGATGCCTGAGGCGGCCCCCAGTCACGACAGCCCAAAGGGGCTCCGGACGCTGCTACTGGGTTAGTCAAAGCAGGTGGGTGTGGAGCATGGGGACAGGGCGAGGGGTGGACGGTGGCTCTGGGGCAGGGGAGGCATACTGCATGCCTTGGCCGTGCTGCTAGTCCTCCCTGTGAAAGGGGAGAGGCAGCCCCCTCCCAGGGCTGTTGGAGTCCTTTGCATAGTGACTGGCCCAGGGTGGGCACAGGGTCATCCCCTGTTGACACCATGGTCTTGGGCATGGGCCCTGAGTGAGGGCTTCTGTCATTTCTCATGCCTAGGTGGCATTCAGGTACCCCAGAGCTGAGGAAATAACTCACGTGTATGCACACACACATACGCTCTCACACACATGCATTCACACACATACACATGCACACAGGCACTCATGCATTCACTTACCAGGTGTTCACACACGTACTCTCAATGCAATCACACACATTCACATGCATTCACACACATGCACTCGCACACATGCACTCATACATTCACATATACTCATACTTGCACTAACACACGTACACACGCTCACACATGCATTCACACTCATGCACTCTCACACATTCACACATATGCACTCATACACATGCACTCAGATACATTCACATATACTCATACTTGCACTAACACACGTACACACGCTCACACATGCATTCACACTCATGCACTCTCACACATGCACTCACACACGTATTCACACTCATGCATTCACACACGCAGTCACACACATGCGCTCACATGCATATGCATTCACACGCACACACATGTACTCATACAACCCACAAATGAACACATGCACACACACATGTGCTCACCCACACACACACTAACACACACACGTGGGCTTGGAAATTGAAGTCTTTCTCAGAAACAAGAATAGACCCAGTGGAAAAGACAGGGAAGGAAACGCCCGCTGCGGTCTTTGTCCAGAGCCAAGGGGACCCCGGCACTTGAAACTAAGAAACTTGCTTGATTGAAATCCTGATTAACTAGAGAGGGTTTCTTAGTTCCTCCCCATTTTCCATAGAAAGGGAGCTCCCAGGACCTGGAGGCCCCAGACGATGCCACAGAAACGTGAGCCCAGCCTGGAGCCTCTGGGGCCTCTCAGCCCCTGCCCCTGGTTCAGTTCACGTTTTCAAGCCACTGGCAGGAACGTCATGTGCTGCAATGCCCAGGACAGAACCCCCTCTGTGACGTGCAGTTCATTTTAGTTTATTCTATAGCATGTGTGGAGTCTGGAAACAGCCTCAGGATGCAGACCAGAATGGTGGGGGGGTGGGGGGGCAGGCTCATTCAGTGGCTCCATGAGAAGGCCCCGTGGGTGAGGCTGCGCCTTGCTTTACATAATAAAGGTGTCCCTAAAAGGCTGTGCGACTTGAACTTGTGTGAGTAAGGCATGCTGGACCTGCTCCCCGGGGAGCTGGGTCTGAGCACTAATTCTGAAAGCATTCCTTTCTGCGAGGACCCCCACGGGCACCCCATTTCTTAGAAGCCCACCGATTCACCACCTGGGAGCCTCTGAGGTGGGGAAGGGCGATCTGTTCCCAGATGCTGCCCTGACGCTGCACCCCTGACCTTGGGGGAGGCCCACACGCCCTGGTGTGGGATCAGCCCTCCCTCCTGTTTGCCTGGGATAGCTGGGGATGGGTTGGCCAAGTCCCTTCTCTTCTCCAGGCCTTGGTTTCCTTGGCCGTGAATGGAGCTGTTGCACGCATGACCGGTGAGCCCTCTCCCTGTCTAGGGGCCTGCATGGCTCCCAGCACCCCCCACCCCCAGCAATGCTGCAGAACTCACAGGCCAGTCCGGGTCAGTCCCAGGATTGGACGAGGGTCCCCAAGTGGAGACGCGAAGGTCTGGGGCAATGTTAGCTCCCACGCAGGAGAAAGTACCCCATGGACCCCTCCCTATGGTGCCTTCCAGGGCCAACGGAGGCCACTCAAACCCAACTTGACCAGGCAGGGGCCAGGTGGGACATTCCCCAACCACCCGACAGCAGCACAGGCGAGCGTGTCCTGTGTGGGCGCCCGGGCAGGGGTGGGGGGGAGCTGCTGAGGAGCCCAGGGATGGGGATGGAGCAGCCACTGGAAGCCACACGGGTAGAATTATGGCAGCCGTTTTTTAAGTTGTGCTAAATCCAGCGTTTCCATCTGAGCAGCAAGCCTGCCAGTCTGGAGGTGGGCTGGCCGGGGAGGGTGGAAAGGGGTTCAGGGAGCAATGCCTGGGTCCCCCCATCGCTGGTGGGTCCCCTGAAACGAACACCTAGGAAAAGCGGCGCTAAAAATAGCCGTGGCGGGGGGGTGCGGGGGCGGCGGAGTTTGTAACCTAAGCCGCCCCAGCCTCCGGGGGGCAGACCCCGCAGCCGCCCGGCCGGCGTCCGGCCTTCCCAGCACCCGGCCCGGGGCTGGAGCTGCAGGGCTGGCCAGAGGCGCCCGCGGCCGCTCCCTCTCCTCCCACCCCGCCCCAGGAGCAGCGCGCGGCAGGGCGGCTCGGTGCCCGGCGGGCGGGCGGCCCGTCTGCGCGGCCCAGGCGGGCCTGCGGTCGGGATGAGGACGGCGCCTCTGCCGCTGAGCGCCGGAGCGGCGGGGCCGGGAGCTCGTTGGCGGCCGCCGGCGTGGCGCGCGGAGCGGGCCTCGGAGAGGAGGTGAGTGCGGATGCGCTGCCGGGGCGCGCGGTGCCCGGGGGAGCCGGGGCTGGAATGCCGGGCGGGGGTGTCACCGGGCTGCGCCGCGCCCCGCGAGGGTCCCGGCCCGGCTCCGCTCCTTCGCCCTCGGGACGCTCCCTGCGCTCGCAGCGCCCGGCCCGGCTCCCCCTCACCCCGACCTCGCCTGCCCGGGCCGGACGTGCGGGGATGCGAGCGCCTGGGGCCGGGCCGGGCCGCTGCCTTGCCCGGAGGGTTGGCAGCGCCAAGGATGGGCTCCGCGGGCAGCGTATGAAGCGCCGGGGCTGGCTGGGGCCGGGGAGCGCAGCGCGGGCAGCGGGGCCTCTGGGCGGGGCGGCGGGAGCGGGGCGCTGGGACCGAGGCTCGGGTGGCCCATTCATCGCGGGTCGGAGCCGCTGTGGGTGCCCGGGCCGTGCCGTGCCGCCGCCTCCTCCGGGCCGCCCCCCGGGCGTGCTGGCCCTGCAGCGCTCCGAGGGCGGCACAGGCTGGCGCGTCGGCTGTGTCAGCGCCCGGGACTGGGGTGAGAGCTTTGAAGCCGACCCTGGGGGATCGACGCCGCCAGGCTCCTGCGGGGAGGCCACGCTGTGCCCCCACCCATCCCCGTGCGCCCCCAGAGGCTCCTGCGGAGCCGGGAAGTTGGTCGGACGTCTAGACCCGTGGGGACGCGGCGCCCCGCGTGGCGGCGGTCGGAAGGGAAGGCCAGCGGGGCTGGGGGACCCCTCAGCCACCCAGACCTTGTCCCTGCACCCTGGGCCGAGGGCGGAGGGACAGGTCGGGTGTGGCGGGGGCGGGCAGCAAAGGCTCTGGGGCCACTCAGCTGCCAAGTCCGCTCCTGCGGCCGAGGCGGTTAACAGCTTCATCCCCAGCCTGAGCCATGCTGGGCACAGGAGTGTGCCACGTGTTACTCATTTAATCCTCACGTCCTGATTCAGTATTAGATGAAGGTGGTCAGGGTGGGCCCACGCTGGGAAGGTAGCACATGGTGTACAGCCCCTGCCCATTCTGCCAAGACCGACTCTAGTTCCCTTCTGCCCGTTGGGTAGACAAAGGCGTCCTGAGGCCCTCTCAGTGCCCAGACTGTCTTAGGTGCCCCCAGCACAGCCAAGAGCCCTGCATTCCTGAAAATAAACAAGATAAACAGGGAAGTGCCTGGACAGACCCTGAGGGCCGAGCAGGGAGGCGGAGCTGGGGCGGAGCTGCAGGTTTAGGAAGGGCAGCCAGGGCAGCCTCGGCCGGCCTCGGAGGAGGCGGCCTGGGAGGGACGTGCCTTTCATGCCATGTGCCTGGCAGGTCCCATGCCATAGGGCAGAGCTCACTAAGAGCCAATCATTCCTTCCTGCAAATAGAAAAGAGGGAGAGAGTATCTGAGGCAAAGAGGAAGGCCCAGGTCTTCTCATAGGGCACCCAGGGCCCCTGCAGAGTCTCAGGCTGGGAAGCAAAGGTGATGGGTGTGTGACTGAAGCAGCCGGAGGCTGGCAACCCTGGGCAGTGTGTGAACCAGGAAGTCCCAGGATTTCAGAGTCAGGGAAATTTGGGAGTCATAAACTTCAACCCCCTCATCAGTGCTTCGGTCTCCACCAGACCCTGCTGCCTCCAGGTTATTGACTCTGTTTTGATACCTCCAGTGATGGGAACTCCCCATCACCGCAGCCTGTTCCAGCCGTTCCTGCAGTCCTACAGCTGCAATGCACGGAAGCTGGAACGTGGTGAGACCGCCCTGCTTCAGGTGGTGCCACAGCCTCCTACTTGTTTCTGCTGATGCTGGTCCACTGTCCTGGGGCAGCACGCCGCACGGCAGCTCAGCTCTTACACGTGCTGCCTTTGGAGACTTTAATAGAGAGATGATCTTCCCTTTCATGCCGGGTCTCTTCAGGTCATTTCTGATTTGACATTCCACGCCAGGGCCCATCCTGCCACCTTCCCTGGGAGAAATTCAGTGGGTCTCTGCCCTTTCCTCAAATTTGCTGAACGGAAGTAAGCCTGAACACCGGGGTGGCCTGGAAGCAGAGATGTCCTCTCCTTTCTCCTGGAGTCTCTCCACCACCTGTGGCACCCTCAATAGGCCACTGATAGCCCAGATGCTTCTGAGACAAGCCCCCCACCCTCCCTTCTGGGTCTGACTCCTACTAAGAATTCGGTTACCAGCTGGGCATGGTGGCTCACACCTGTAATCCCAACACTTTGGGAGACTGAGACAGGAGGGTCATTTGAGCCCAGGAGTTTGAGGTCAGCCTGGGCAACACAGCGAGACCCCATCTCTACTAAAAAAAGGAATTAAAGTAAGTTAGCCAGGCATGGTGGTGTGCACCTGTTCTCTCAGCTACTAGGGAGGTTGAGGAGGAAGGATCGCTGGAACCCAGGAGTTTAAGGCTGCAATGAATGGGGATTGTGCTGCTCCGTTCCAGCCTGAGTGATAGGGTGAGACCCTGTCTCAAAAATAATAATAATCTGTTACCCTGCCTGCCTCCTTGTCCACAATGTGGGGCTGACGATGTGGGGAGCAGCTGTACAGTGGTTGAGAGGCCAGCTCTGGAAACAGCTTCTAGGGGTTGTACCGCCTTGAGTGAGTGACCAAACCTCTCTGAGGCTTGATTTCTCATCAGAAAACTGGGGAGTCCTCACAAGGGTCCGTGGGATCGGCTGGTGTGTGGAGCACCCTGGTGCAGGCCTGGCACACCACAAGCGCTGAGGAGGTGCCAGCTGCTGTGGCCTCACCCCGTGGGTTTGGGGAGACTCTATGGGATCTGTGGAGAGGGTTCTGAAGGTAGGAAAGGCCTGAGCAGTGCCGGGTACCAGCTAAAAGCCCGGATGGAAGCCACCACAGCGAGCAGCAATGCTGGCCAGGCACACGCGGCCCAGTCCCGTGGGCGCCACTGTCCCGATCTTCCCTCCCAGCCGGACCCCCTTGCTTTGGTTCATTCTAGACATGCAGGCAGGGAGGAGACCTGGGACAGTGTGACGAGCCATCCTTCTGCTCACCATGAGCGGCGGCCATGGTCAGTGTCCTGCATTCCAGGCCGCAATCCAGCCCTGTTCTCCTCCCCGACAAGGATCCCCACGGGTCCATCTCAGGATGTGTGCTCTCTCTCCCCGCCCCCTGCCTGGGACCCCACTGTCCGCCCCATCGCCGCAGAAGACTGCCTGTGCCACACCCCTGGATGTCACCCCCACCCTCGTGGTAACATCCCCTTCTCTCCCTGCCGCCCTCACCCATCCTGCCTCCCACCTCCCATTGTCGGTGACCCATCCACCCTGCTAGGCCATCCCCCTTGACGAAGGGGCCCTGTTCAGGCCAGACCCCTTCTCCCTGGGCTCAGCAGGCACTGGCCAGGGCCCTCTAGTGATTCCTTTCCAGATGCAGCTCCATCCACACACACACAGAGACCAGCCGCTCCCAGGTCAAGCCTTCTCCAAGTGGCTTTAAGCTCCCAGGCCTCGTGACTGACCCGCAGGAGCCAGCCTCATTCTCTGATGGAGGGAGTGGGACCGAGCATGGTAGGAGGCGGGGGGTGGTCCCTTGAGGATGGGGCTCTGTGAGGTGGCCTTGGAGTTGCCCGGAGCCTGTGTCTTTAGCGGCTCCCTCCCCATGCTTGCCATTGGCTGAGGCAGGTGCTGTCCTCAGGAGTGAGCACAATGTTGTACGTCAGAGCTGAGGACCTCTGTTTTCCTGGGCAGGAAAGGTGGGCTAGCACAGTTCACTGCACATGGACCCCCAGTCCATACTCTACTCGGCGGGCCTCCACAGCCTCTAAGACTGTGGCCAACCAGAGAAGCGCCTTGTGCTAGACACCCAGAGCCCCGAGGCAGCCCCGGGTTGGGTGTGGACTGCCATCCTCACCTCTGAAGACCCATGCCACCCCCTCCCGCGTGCCTACAGAAGCTGCTCCCCAAGGCCAGAGAGTGGCAGCTGTCATTTCCAGCTCCAGTCCCCTCAGCCCTCGTCAGGTGCTGTCAGCCGTCCAGGCCCCTCATTCTTGTGAGTCCCCGTCACTCCCGATTCTTCCCCCTTGGGTTCACCAGGCCGGCTTCGAGGTGGGGTGGGAAGCGGCAGGCAGGACACACCCCGGGTGCCGGGGACTCAGGCCCGGCAGGCCCCGGCCGCAGTCAGCACGGCCTCCAGATGTTCTTCAAAGCGCGCCCCACCCCCTTGAGGCTGCTTGCGGTCGTCACTGGTCCCAAGGCCAGAGGACAGAAAGTGAGATCAGCAACGACGATGGGGGGGCTTGGGCCCTGTGACCGGCGTCAAACTATCGGCTTCCTCTCATTACTCACCCAGCCCTGCCAGGAGTGAAGTGGTCTCAGTGGTTTAACAGGAGCTGGCCTTGGGGAGGAGAATTCCAAATATAAGCTCCAAGGAGCGTCCACAGCCAGGCTGAGGGGCCTCAGCGTGTCTGGGGAACACTGGGCGCTCACCTGCCCACCCTGGTTGGTGGACCTGGGGCTCCCGCCACCCTGTCTGCCCCATCACCTGGCTCTTGCAGCGACAGTAGCTGTCGCCTGCACTGGAGGAACTGGGGGCCAAGGGGCCGTCTCGTCCCCAACCCTTGCGCCTCAGATCAGGCTGGGTGGCCCCTCAGGTGGAAAGAACATGGGCTTGAAGGCCTCGGAGCTCTGGGGCCGAGCTTCACCCAGCCGTCCCAGCCGCGCCACCAGGACAGGGCAGCTGTTTGCATTACGAAGCAGGGCGCACGGCCCTGGAGTCTCTTTGCACCCCCAGAGCGGCTGCAGAAAGGCTCCCTGGAGAGCCCCGGCGGAGCGGCAGGTGGGTGGAGGGATGAATGAGCAGCGAGCGTGAACTAGCGCCTGGCAGCAAGGGAGCTGTGCCCGGGGCCACTCCTGCCACTCCCCACCCTCGGCCGAAGCCAGAGTCAGGATGGGGGACATTCCGTCCCCGGGCCGCCTGCTCACAGTGTCTGTCCTGCCTCTGGGCTCTTTGCGGGGCCAGCATCCCAGCCAGCGGCCGAACAGAGTCCACATTCATGAGCGGCTATGAGGCTTTCCGACCGGCCGGGCCGGCAGCCGCCTGCAGAATGTGACCATTGGGAACGTCCCTGAGAGGGGTTTTCCGCATTCCTCAGGGGCTGCCGGGCCAAGGTAGCTGTGTGTAAACAGAGCCTGCTTCTCCAGGCCTGGACGAGGCCAGCCGGGCACTGCCCACTGGGAGGCCTCAGAATGGAGCTTCTCTGCATTCCGGGCAGGGCAGGAATGTGGGCTTGCTGAGGTCCTGACCAGAGGGGGCGTGGGAGCCAGCACACCCGGTGTGCATGTGGAGGAAGCGGCCCCTCTGTAGAAGCTGGGGAGTGGGTGCCAAGCCGTCTCCGTGCCCTCCCCAGCCCCTCGCTGTTAGGGACCTTTTGCACAGAGGTGTCGGTACAGCTCCCGGTCACAGAAGCACTCTCGTAAGGCATGCAGTACAAACATCACCACCATCTAGTTCTAGAACGTTTTTATCACCCTAAAAAAACTCATGGCTGTGAAGAAGTCACTCCCGGTTCCCCTCGGCCAGCACCGAGCAGCCGCTCCTTCCGGTCTGTGAATTTGTCCTTTCTGGGCACTTGGAATACGTGGTTCCTACACCCTCCTCTTTTGTGAGTGGCTCTGTCGCTCGGCAGGGTCCGTGGGTACGCGGTGGGAGTCAGCGCGTCCTTCCTGTTTGAGGCTGAGTCCTGTTCTGTGCGTGGACAGAGCACCTTTTGTGCCCACACCCCCCTCCGTCACACACCTGGCCTGTATCCGCTGTCTGGCTGTTGTGAATCGAGCTGCTGTGAGCATGGGCGTCCCGCCTCTGTGCGGACAGCCATTTTCATCTCTCCTGGGTGGGTTCCTAGGAGTGGAAGCCCACATCCCGCCGCCACACTGGCCTTCAAGATGCTGGGCAATTTCCCACGACAGCGGCACCAGTTCCCACCAGTGTGTCTGCGGCGGGAACCTCTTACCCGCCTCTGTGGGTGAAGAGGCCAGGCCCAGGGAGGGTGAGGCTCTGGCTCAGGACCACACAACGGGGAATGGGGCCAGGATCAAATCTGCCCTGAGTGGGGAAATCAAGGCAAGTGAGTGAGTGGCCATCGGGACCCCAAAGGTGTGTCTTTGAATGATGGTGTAGTCTTCCGGGCTCACCTGCTGTCCCTCCCCGGAGTCCTGAGGGCGGCGCAGCCCTCACTCCTGTTCAGTCTCCGCTCTCTGCAGGCAGAGCGCAGTGTCTTCCTCACAGGGACCCTGAATGAGGCCGAGTCAGCTTGGGGAGGGGCCCCGCTGTGCTGCCAGAGAAGATGCCTCTCATCCTTCCACAGCCTCCTCCCCAGAGACCCCTGGCCTTTTTCCAGGGTGGTTATGTGTCAAGGAGAAAGAAATAATCAGACCTTTTGGGGACCACTAGGCCCTGGCTCTGAACTGACCCTTACTCCAGGAAATCCACAACATTCCTGCATCCTCCAGGCAGAGGGGCACACGGAGGGCGGGTGGTCACGGGGTTCAGCTCAGGCCTGTCTCACCGTGGGTCCAGTGGGTCCCGCGACCTGTCCCATGGGGCCTCCCCAGTTCTGGATGCACATGGAAGTAGGTAGGGGTGCCCACCAGCTGAGCTCCCATGGTTCCAACCCCACAGACATCAGAGCACCCGCCCAGAGCCCACCCAATGGGGAGCAGTCAGGAGTTGAGGGAGGCAGGCCGGACCGTGTAACCTGACGTGGGGTCCACGAGCACTGCGCATCTTCTTCAACCAAGCAGGAGGAGGCCCCTCTGCCTGGGAACCCCCCTGCGACTCCTGACCTGCGTCTCACTTGGACACCCCCTCCAGGAGGCCTCAGCGTTCCCTTCCTAGGCAGGCTGACTTTTCCTGTGCTGTCAGCTACGCTCAGCTGGAGAAAACAGCCTCCTCGCAGGGATGACCGCAGTGCCAACTTGCAGACACCACCGGGCACTGCCCTCAAGCAGCCCCTCCAGATGGCAGAAGCCAGCAGGTAGACTAGGGAGACCGTCCTGTGTGTAAGGAGCCGACACAGGCTCCGGGGCCAAGGTGCCTCTGAGCTGGGTGAGTTTCGCACTCCAGATGGGAGAGGGCATTACAAGCAAAGGAAGAGGCATGGGCAAAGGCACAGAGACACATTCCTCCTGCTGGCATCTTATGGTCAGCAGCCCCGGAAGACCCGAGCCAGGCAGCCGCCCGCACTGTAGGCCTGGGTGAATGGCCTGCACCAGCTTCTCCAAACCCGGCTGCTGTCCTGGAGATGGGACCAGCTCCGCCTGCCCTCCACCCACATCATGGAATCACAGCTGGGAGGTGTGCTGTAGAATCCCACGGTGCCAGCTGCTGCCCGCGAGACTGTGGGCAAGCTCCCCAAAGCCTCAGTTTCCCCAATGCACAGTGGAGTGATGAGATGTGGAAAGCACCCCAGTGGTGCCGAGGTGGCGTAGACAAGGCACCACCTGTAGGGTCTGGATGCCAGCACCCAATGGAGAACAGAAAGAGCTGGGCGGCACCCAGGGCTTGGAGCTCCTGGGATTCAAAGCTGCCACGTCTCGCTTGGGAGGAGGGGCAGAGCCAGGGCAGTTGCTCTGTGTGACTGCGCTTGGCTGGCCACATTTCCCAAGTCCCTCCACCCACGAGCTCAAGTCTGACCCTGGGCAAAGCCCTGGGGAACAGTGAATTCAGGGTCATCATTTGGAACACATTCTGAGGGTTCGCTGTCTCTGCTACTCAAGGCAAGGGGCATCCCTCTGTGGCCGTGGTGTCCTCTTCATCAAGCGAAGGGTTGAATGGTTCCTCGAGGTACAGGCTCAATGCCTCGGGGTAGGAGCCCCTGACCTCTGCAGGTAGGAAGGCTCCTGGGACAGGTGGGGCCAGAAGATAGGAGGCAGCAGGGAGCAGTGTGGTCTGGCCCACTGCCAGCGCCCGACACATCTTCGAGGGAGATGCAAGGAGACAGGCTGATGGTGGTCACATCTCATCAGCTTTCAAGAGACGCCTAGCTGAACTGTTACATAACTTCTCTTGGCTCGACATTTTTAAGAGTGTTTTGAACCCTGTGCAGGCTGGGTTTGCAGCCTATGGGTCAGAGCTCACCAATAGAAATAGCTAGAAAAATATAGTGTAATATGATATACAATATAATATAATAAAGCGTAATTCACATAAAGACATGTAGGACAATTAACATGGGTTATGTAATGCATAACATGCTACAGTATTATACGATACGGGTGTGTAACGTGCTGCTGTATTATACAATATGGGTGTGTAACATGCTACAGTATTATACAAAACGGGTGTGTAATGTGCTGCCGTATAATACGATACGGGTGTGTAACATGCTGCTGTATTATACGATATGGGTGTGTAACATGCTGCCGTATTATACGATACGGGTGTGTAACGTGCTGCCGTATAATACGATACAGGTGTGTAATGTGCTGCCGTATTATATGATACGGGTGTGTAACGTGCTACAGTATTATACGATATGGGTGTGTAACGTGCTGCCGTATTATATGATACAGGTGTGTAACGTGCTACAGTATTATACGATACGGGTGTGTAACGTGCTACAGTATTATACGATATGGGTGTGTAACGTGCTACAGTATTATATGATACGGGTGTGTAACGTGCTGCCATATTATACGATAGGGTGTGTAACGTGCTACAGTATTATACGATACGGGTGTGTAACGTGCTGCCGTATTATACGATACGAGTGTGTAACGTGCTACAGTATTATACGATACGGGTGTGTAACGTGCTGAAGAATTATACAATACGGGTGTGTAACGCGCTGCCGTATTATACGATACGGGTGTGTAACGCGCTGCCATATTATACGATATGGGTGTGTAACGCTCTACAGTATTGTATGATACAGGTGTGTAACGTGCTGCTGTATTATACAATACGGGTGTGTAACGTGCTGCCGTATTATACGATACGGGTGTGTAACATGCTACAGTATGATACAATACGGGTGTGTAACGTGCTACAGTATTATACGATATGGGTGTGTAACGTGCTGCCGTATTATAGGATACGGGTGTGTAACGTGCTGCCATATTATACGATACGGGTGTGTAACGTGCTACAGTATTATACGATGCGGGTGTGTAACGTGCTGCCGTATTATACAATACGGGTGTGTAACGTGCTGCCCTGCCGTATTATACGATACGGGTGTGTAACATGCTACAGTATTATACAATACGGGTGTGTAACGTGCTGCCGTATTATACGATATGGGTGTGTAACATGCTGCCGTATTATACGATACAGGTGTGTAACGTGCTGCCGTATTATACGATACGGGTGTGTAACGTGCTACAGTATTATACGATACAGGTGTGTAACGTGCTGCCGTATTATACGATACGGGTGTGTAACGCGCTACAGTATTATACGATACGGGTGTGTAACGCGCTGCCGTATTATACAATACGGGTGTGTAACGTGCTACAGTATTATACGATATGGGTGTGTAACGTGCTGCCGTATTATATGATACGGGTGTGTAACGTGCT
>CM052654.1:1557939-1579670 GCA_028533165.1 Leontopithecus rosalia
ATCACAGAGAGAGTCCACACCAGCATCATCATCACAGAGACAGTGCACACCACATCATCATCACAGAGACAGTCCACACCAGCATCATCATCACAGAGACAGTCCACACCAGCATCATCATCATCACAGAGACAGTCCACACCAGCATCATCACAGAGAGAGTCCACACCAGTATCATCATCGCAGAGACAGTCCACACCAGCATCATCATCGCAGAGACAGTCCACACCAGCTTCATCATCACAGAGACAGTCCACACCAGCATCATCATCATCACAGAGACAGTCCACAGCAGCAGCATCATCACAGACACTGTCCACACCTCATCATCATCATCATCACAGAGACAGTCGACACCAGCATCATCATCATCATCACAGAGACAGTCCACACCAGCATCATCATCATCATCACAGAGACAGTCCACACCAGCATCATCATCATCACAGAGACAGTCCACACCAGCATCATCATCATCACAGAGACAGTCCACACCAGCATCATCATCATCACAGAGACAGTCCACACCAGCATCATCATCACAGAGACAGTCCACAGCAGCATCATCATCATCATCATCACAGAGACAGTCCACACCAGCATCATCATCACAGAGACAGTCCACACCAGCATCATCATCATCACAGAGACAGTCCACACCAGCATCATCATCATCACAGAGACAGTCCACACCAGCATCATCATCACAGAGACAGTCCACACCAGCATCATCATCACAGAGACAGTCCACACCAGCTTCATCATCACGGAGACAGTCCTCATCAGCCTCATCATAATCACAGGGACAGTCCATACCAGCATTTTATTATTTACAGAGATGATACTCCACACCGGCAGTGTAATAATTGCAGAGACTGTCTACACCAGCATTGTGCTAATTACAGAGACTGTCCACACCAGCATTGCCTTCATTACAGAGACAGTCCACAGCAGCACTGCCTTAATTACAGAGGTATTTGAATGAG
Source organism: Leontopithecus rosalia (assembly GCA_028533165.1). Classification (NCBI taxonomy): domain Eukaryota; kingdom Metazoa; phylum Chordata; class Mammalia; order Primates; family Cebidae; genus Leontopithecus; species Leontopithecus rosalia. The sequence goes on from CM052654.1 coordinate 1,558,926, forward strand.
ACAGAGCTGTTCACTAGGATGGAACATTTTTTTGAAGGGATGAGCTGGTTCAGTTAAAGAATTAGGAGATACGGAAACTGAAAAAGAACAGGGAACGTGATCACCATTTATAGTTCATATGAATATGTATCTGGAAAACTCAAGAGAATAAACAGTTAATGAAGATGATTGGCTAGAGCAGGATATTCACATATCAACAGCTTTCTCATATACAATTAGGTAAACAATAGAATGAGAGATCAAATTAATAACAGCAGCAGAAACAGTACCTAAGAAAATATGTAGGAAATGTGCCTCAGCCACCTGAAGTGAACTGGAGGCACAGCAGAGGGACGCTCAAAACGCCCAAATCAGTGAAAGAGCCTGCCCCTGCTCCTGACAGAGTCTGTGGTAAAAACAAACATTTCAGTCATCCCTAGAGCAGGTTGCGGAGTCAATCAACTCCTCTTTCCTATACCAACAATTGTTTCTGGAACTAAGTAAGTTCAGTCTAAAGTTCATATGGAAAGAGAAACATCCAGGCCATCCTCGAAGAATCTGCAAGGGGAGGGAGGTGGGGAGCCCGTGGCGCATCAGCACGACTCACAAAGCTACTGTAGTAAAAAGCAGTTTGGGGCTGGCGTGCAGACAGGTGGCCGGGGCTGGCGTGCAGACAGGTGGCCCAGTCTGCGGAACAAGGCAGGCATGCCAACTGCGTCGTAAAGGCAGCATTTCAAATGAACGGTTGTGCACAGCTGGCTCACCCACCAGACAAAGGAAAAATGGTGCCTCTCCCTCACATCAAAGACTTAATGGCAGAAAAACCCAAAGCACTAGAAGAAATCATGAAAGACGTTTCTAACGATGTAATTTCAGCATGCGCAAGGGCTTTTGAAGAATGAATCAAAACACAGGAAGTGTGAAAGGAGGTGGATATATGTGACCACATAAAATAAGTGTCTTGGCTGGGCGCGGTGGCTCACACCTGTAATCCCAGCACTTTGGGAGGCCGAGGCAGGTGGATTGCGAGGACAAGAGATTGAGACCATCCTGGTCAACAAGGAGAAACCCCATCTCTATTAAAATACAAAAATTAGCTGGGCGTGGTGGCGCGTGCCTGTAATCCCAGCTACTCAGGAGGCCGAGGCAGGAGAATTGCCTGAACCCAGGAGGTGGAGGTTGCGGTGAGCCGAGATTGTGCCATTGCACTCCAGCCTGGGTAACAAGAGTGAAACTCCGTCTCAAAAAAAGAAAAAGAAAAAAGTATCTTAACGCTGATACAGATCAACAAAACACACAGAGGCATGCAAGCAAGTGAGGAATTGGGGAGAAATTTGGCAACCTATGTCTCAGGAAAAGAGCATTAAAAAAACAACAAAAAGAGTGAGTTAAACACCAACCCACCAAGAGACAAATGGGCAAATGGCCTGAGAAGCTGGTGCAAGAAAGTAAATCCCAGCGACCTATAAACACATGGAAATGGGCTGAGCTACCTGGGAATTAGAGCTACCGTGCTGATACTGTGTGGCTGTGTCCCCACCCAAATCTCATCTTGAGTTGCAGCTCCCAGAATTCCCACTGTTGTAGGAGGAATCATGGGGGTGGTTTCCCCATACTGGCCTCGTGGTAGTGAATGAGTCTCAGCAGCTCTGATGGGGTTATATGGAGAAACCCCCTGCACTTGGCTCCCATTCTCTCTTTCCTGGCTGCCATGTAAGACATCCCTTTGCTCTGCCTTCATCTTCCGCAGTGATTGTGAAGCCTCCCCAGCCATGTGGAACTGTGAGTCCATTAAGCAAACCTCTCTCCTTTGTAACTTACCCAGTCCCAGGTGTGTCTTCATCAGCAGTGTGAAAATGGACTAATAATGCAAACGGCAAATGAGATTTCACCATGAGGTGTTCTGCGATCAGTCTTGAAAGCCTGCAGCTTTGGGGCAGGCGTGGAGAAACGAGCCACAGGTCACATCATTGCAAGAATGCAAATTGATGCATCCATGTTGGCAAACGACTTGGCCCACTCAATCCACATTTAAGTGTGCAATCCTGGGGCCAGGTGTGGCCTCCCAGAAATCTACCTGGCAGGTACTCACCTAGACTCCACACTAGGACTGTCTGCAACCCTGTGGGGACAGCGCTGAAATCCCCAGACATCCCTTGGTCGGAGCCCAGTGCAGTAAGTTCTAGAAGGACCCGGTGACGGAGGGCAGGCCACCATCCCTGACTGGCTGTTCTGAAGTCCCCACAAAAGTTCTTTTGGGACGTGCTTAGAAATTTGCAGTGAGACTGTTTATTTGCATCTGCACTCAGGGTAAATATTCACGATTCAGTGCAGAAACAGTCATGGGCTCTCTTATGGGTTATTTCCCTGGATCCCACGGGAGTGCTGTGTAAATGTGCATTGCATTTCTAAAATCCTGCATTCTAAAACAAAAAGCCTTTCTAACTCCAGGGTCTGGATAAAAGCTTGAGGACCTGCAGTTTCAGCTTTAAAAAGAATGAGGCCTCAGCCGGGCGACCAAGGTCAAAGTCCCCTGCCGTGTGGCCTGTTGATGGTTAGACCCCCAAGGGGAGGCGGTGAGACGGGCACTTTGCCTCCAGGGTCTTCCTCCCAGTGATGCAGCATTGTAGTCTAACCATGAGAAAATCACCAGGCAATTCCAATTGAGAGACACTCCACAAAATACTCAAGCAGTCCTCAAAACTGTCGAGCTCCTCAAAGACATGGAGAGTTGGAGAGGAGAGGAAGGAGGCATGAGGAGGAAATGCGGGTGGGATCTGGGTGGGATCCTGGGGCAGGAGGAGGCTGTGAGGGGAGCATGGGAATGAGGATGGATCAGGATTGGTTCCTCAGAGATAACAAAGGCACCACACACGTGTGAGATGTGGACAGTCAGGGAACTGGGTGCAGGGCACGCAGAAACTCTATGTCATCTTTTGGATTTTTCTGTAAATCAAACTGCTCTTTTTTTTTAAAGCCTATTTAAAAAAAATGCAGCAGACTGGGTAACATGGTGAAACCCCACGTCCACTAAAAATACAAAAATTAGCCAGGTATTGTGGTGGGCGCCTGTAATCCCAGCTACTTAGGAGGCTGACACAGGAAAACCACTTCAACCGGGCAGGTGGAGGTTGCAGTGAGCCGAGATTGCACTGCTGAGCTCCAGCCTGGGCAAAAGAGTGAGACTCGATCTGAAATCAATCAATCAATCAATCAATCAATCAATCAATCAATCAAAAGGACTGGTACTGTCAAGGAACAAGATCCAAGACACGGGCTCCAGAAAAGCAAAGGGGAAAGCGTGGCTCCAACTCGTGTGTGCCAACGTGGCTTCCCCGGGGAAGGAGGGTGGCATACAAGGCTGTGTTAGATTCGTGACCTGTGAGGTGTGATCAGAGCCCCAGGCACACCATCATTTCTGCCTTTCAAGACCACTCTCCCGTTTAAACAGTGAGAGGCACTTCCTAGTCTCTTAGCCAACAGCTCCCTCCTTCCCCTGCTCCCCAAGGAAATACTCCTCCCTTTCCCCAGCCTCTCCTGCCTCCGAGTTTGGGGGTGGTGAGGAAGTCAGCAGGTGCCTGAAGCTGATGTCCTCCTGTAATCTGTGAGTTCTGCAGAGATTTGCACCCCAGGCTGTCCCACCTGATGACCCCTTCCCTCCCCATTGGCTTTTCCCTGCCCCCACCACGCCACTGGAGGGCACCCCTGCTCCCCACCGGCCCTCTCTCCCAGGCCACTCAGTTCACAGGAATTGCCCACTGTTATTGCTCTTCTGCTTCTAGGATGGGTTTTACCACATGTGTGGGGCATCGACCAGGCACTCCAAAGACTGTCCTCCAAGCCAGATTACCCCTGCAGGGGAGGGATCTGGCCTCTGGCAGGAATAAGCCCTCAGGTTCCAGCTGCCACCTGCCACACGGGTTGTTTCTGCCTCAACAGTGGCCCTGACGCTTTGTCACTTTTACCCCAGGGACAGGACAGGGGGCGTGGAGGGCAGCATGAAAAGTTAAAAAGGGCAGGTACTGTCAAGGAACAAGATCCAAGACAGCCTCTGGAAAAGCATCAGGGAAAGTGCAGCTACCACTTGTGTGTGCAAACGTGGGCTCCACAGGGAAGAAGGGGTGGCACACAGGGCTGTGTTAGTGTGACCTGTGAGGTGTGGTCAGAGCCCCAGAGCCCCCACTGAAAGGGGACCTCAGGGAGTGCCCCCCCAAGTGTCCAGAAAAGCATGCTCCTCCCCGTCCAGCTCAGAGGTGTCCCTGTAGGCCTGGCCATCATAGGTCACTGCTGTCCCACCCTCCTCAAATTGCCAGTGTGCCACAGTGGAGCCCACTCCTTCAGGCTGTCACCAACATGAGGCCTTCCTCCTTCCTCTGTAAAGGGGGCATCAGCCTGAGGCCTCCAGGCAGCACGTGCAGGGCAGGGTCAGGTGTGAGAGGCTCACTAGGGGAAAATCTGTGAGAAAACCAGAGCAGGAGCCTGGGAGGTTGGGAGGAGGTCAAGCTGGGATGAAGGTCTGGGCCCTGTGCAGGAGAGAGGGAGGGAAGGAAGGAAGGAAGGAAGGAAGGAAGGTAGGAAGGTAGGTAGGTAGGTTGGGAGCCCTTTACATGGTGGCTCAGCAGAGCTATCAGGGGGCCTCAAGCCAAAGTCACCAACCACCCAGGAATGGCTTCCTGGGGTATCAGGCTGGCCTCGATGCAAACGTGGAGGTTGGCTCAGGGTGCGGAGGCTGGGCCGCGGGTCAGTCCTGCTCCCCACAGTGGAAAGCCTGAGGGGCATGTTCTCACAGCTCTGCAGACAACATCTAGGAGGGTGTCTGACCAAATAGATGAGAAAAACCTCCCAGTTTCTTTCTAGGGGGCTCTGGGGAACCTACTGTGCTTTGCATCCCATGGAGCTGATGCAGGTAGGGTCTGCTCACTCTTCCAGCCCTCACCAGGTCTGTGGGTGTCCTTCTGCTCCAGTCACCAGGGGTGCAGCAGTGAGGAAGAGAAGGTATCCTGCTCTAAGACATGTGCTCAGGTGGGAGATGACTAAATTGTAATGCTGGGTGCTCTGCAGAGAACAGAGCATGGAGGGGCAGGCTGGGGGAGATGGGAAGAACTGGCCCTTTCATTTTAACTCATTATTGGTGAAAGATTCCCTAGGTCCTTAAAAACATCCCCCAAATAATCAGATGATTTAAAAATCTTATCCTTGAGTCAGTGCAATCCCGATCAGTCCTTTCTGGTTTTCTTGCCAAAGTTGACAAGCAGATCCCAAGATTCATATGGAAATCTAAGGGACTCAGAATAGCCAAAATAATCTTGAAGAAGAGCAAAGTTGGAGGACTCACATATCCCCATTTCAAAACTGATGGCAAAGGTACAGAAGTCAAGAGATGACATAAGCATAGAAACACAGATCAATGGGATGGACTGAGGATGAGGGCTGGAAACAAACCCTCACAGTTACAGTCCACTGATTTCCAACAAGGAAACCAAGACAGTTCAACAGGGAAAGAATAATTTTTGCAACAGATGGTGCTGGGCCCAGTGGATATCCATGTGCTGAAGAATGAGGTTAGACCCCTACCTCACACCATACACGATGTGAATTCCAAAAGGGCCAGCAACTTGAATGTAAGAGCTGAAGCCTTAACGCTCTTAGAAGACAACATAGGAATACATCTTTGTGGCCTTCAGTTAGGCGATGGTTTCTTACATATGACACCAAAAGCACAAAAGACAAAAAAAGTAGGTAAATTGGACTTTCTTAAAATCAAAACGATTGTGCTGCACATAACATCATTAAGAAAGTGAAAAGGTAACGCAGAGAATGAGAGAAAACTTGTGCAAACTGCATATCTGACAGGGAACCTGGCTGCAGAACACACAAAAAACTCTTGCAATGATAATAAAAAGACAAGAATCCAACTAAAAGCGGGGCAAATTTCTCCAAAGAAGATACACAAATACCCATCAAGCACATGAAGACACTGACATCATTAGCTGCCAGGGAGATGCAAGTCAAAACCACAAGGAGAGGCTACTTCACACCCAGGATATTGGCTGTCATCAAGAGACAGGCAATAACAGGTGTTGACGAGAGTAGGGAGAATTCAAAACCCTCCCACACTGCCCGTGGGAATGTGAGATGTGGCAGCCTCTTGGGAAAACAGTGTGGCCAGTCCTCTCTGAATGTTAACTGTACAGTGACCATACGGCCCAGCAATGCTGCTCGTCCTGCGGACTCTAGAGAAATGAAAACCTTTGTTCACATAAAAACGGGTACACGAATGTTCATTATTGACAACAGCCAAAACGTGGGAACAGCCCACACTTCCATCAGTGGAAGAACGGATAAACACGATGTGGTCTATCCACTCAGCGGAATGTGCTCCAGCCACAGAAGGAATGAGGTGCTGACGCACAGCCCAGCGTGGGGGCCTTGGAAACATCACGCCGAGGAAAAGATGCCAGCTACTGAGGGCCACGTGCTATCCGATCCCATTTCTATAAAACGCCAGAACAGGCAAACCCGTGGGGACAGAGAGCGGACTGGTGCACGCCAGGGGCTGCGGTACAAGTGCTGGGGAGAAAGAGGGGCTGATGCTAAAGGGCCTGGAGATTCTTTCTGGAGTGATAAAAATGTTCTAGAATTAGACAGTGGTGATGGTTGCACAATTCTGTGAATTCACGAAAAAACCACTGAATTTTACAATTTAAAGCAGTGAATTTTACGGTATGTGGATTATATCTAAATACAGATGTCACTAAAAAGGCACCCTGTTTTCCCCACGCCCTACCATCTGGTGGAAGCGGGGACAGGGGAGGACGTGGAATAAGGCCAGAGCTTGCCCGTCAGAGCTCATTTCTGGAGGAGAGACCCTTGTGCTGGGCAGGGTCCTGGGTTGCCCTGTTCACGCCTGGGCTGGAGGCATCTGAGCAGCATTGCAGCAGGGTCAAGCAACGCCGGGCATTCGTGGGGCTTCAGGCTGTTGGTGGCAGAGGCCCCAGCGTTGTGTGGACCACAGCCCACCACTCTTAGGGTGCAGGTGACACCCCACACCTTCCCAAGGCTCCCCCCTCAACAGGCACTCTGCAGCTCAGCCTCCCCGAGCCTCCCAGGGTGTCACACAGGCTAAGCAGGCTGCTAACCCACCCAGGAGACACACACTTTCAGAGAACAACGTGACAGTGAGAGGCTAATGCGAGAGCCCCAGCCCACACACAGGAGGAAGAGGCAGGGCACATCCCTCAGCTCCTCGGCTTCCCTTATCTGACAAGGAGACATGGATAGCACCTGCCACGCTGGGGTGTGTGGACATGAGAGCAAGGGTGCCCGGAGGCCGCTGGCGGCACAGCTCGGTGCCTGGCACGCTGAGGGCTTCTGACCTCGTTAGTGAACCACGGACAGGAGGCTGCTGCTGAAACTCTTGTCACTGGAATTCCCTGCCTTGTGCCTTCCCTAAGCCCGTAACACACCTGCTGGGAACCCCCGGCTTCGGCATCTCCAGGCCTCTCTGCAGTGCGGTCAGACGAGGTGTTGACATTCACCCTCACATGGGCATGGCTGCGTGGGTGTGAGGGTGTGTACATGTGTGCATGTGTACAAGGGTATGTATGTGAGTGTGTGGGTCTACGTGACTGTGTGAGTGCATGAGAATACGGGTGTGCATGAGTGTGCTAGGCGTGTGTGAGTGTGTGTGTGAACCTGGATACATGAGTGTGCATCTGGATGTGTGTGTGAGTGGTGAGTGTACGTGTGTCTATGTGTGCATGTGAATGTGTGTTCATGTGTGCATGTGTTTGCATGTGTGAGCGTGCAAGTGTGTGCAGGTGTGAATGTGTGTGCAGGTATGGGTGTGCATGTGAGCATATGTGTGCATGTGTGTGAAGGTGTGCAATTACATTTCCTGCACACGCAGACACCCCTCAGTGTGGCCTGCCCCATGCCCAGCATAAACGTCAGGCCTCGGAAGGACTGGGAGTTTCTGCACCAGGGTGTCACACCTGCCGATGCCCACCACTGCATTTGCTCTGTGTGGGTATCAGGGACTGCCCTGTCCCCAGCTTGGCCTCTGCTGGCTCCTAACTTATCCAGTGGCTTGGGGAGGGGGATTCCTGTTGGAACTTGGGTGCGGCTTTAAGACCCCAGCAATCAGAGCTTCAGGTAAGGCAGCCCAAGCCACGTCCAGTCTTGCCAGTGAAGCGAGTCCACTGGCCTCCAGGGCACAGGCAGACCGGGTCCCTTGCTTCGGTGAACAATGTATTATTACATGGCCTCCTTAGCCAGATGAGACAATACAAATTCCTCAAAGCAGCAGTCAAAAGCTATAATCTGATTTTGCAACATCCAGGAGCAGATGCTCTCTTGGAGGAATAAAACACAATGTGATGGGGGAAGGAATGCGCGGGTTTCGTGTTTGCCATTTTATGCTCCTTGGCTCTCAAGCATCTGAGGCTGAAGCGTGCCACCGAGAGCAGAAGCAGCTGGTGGAGGCCTGGACGTGCACATTCCTGAGCTGAGTCGGGTGGATGTGGGAACATGCTGGTCCCCTTCTCACCGGGCGACGGGGTGTGTCTGACGCCAAAAGTCAAAATGCCCTCCCTGCAGCTCTCTCTGCTGTTGGAGGGGGAGGTCTGGATGGAGGCCCGGCCCCTCCAGATTCCTTTGTCCTGGCCCTCCTCCGTTTCCCATCTTCAGACAGTTCCAGACTGTTGTACTGGCCGTGCAGACTCGCCTGCAACAGGGTGGGCGGAGCCCGCAGTGCGATGGGGACGTGTGCGCATTCCATCGCCCTGTGTCACGGGTGTGGGAGGCCGTCAGGGCATCCATGACCTCCCAGATAAGATAAAGGGCTGTAAATCCATGGTCTCCCTTCCCAAGCCTCTCCCCGCCTCTAGGATGAACTTTCTAGAGGGGTCTTATCTGAAGGTTGCAAACTGCTCACGAAGGCCAGCAAGTCCTCCTCCCAGAACAAGCTTCCTCTGAGCATGCTCTGGCTGCGTAACAGCTCAGGAGCTGTGAAGTTGCCCTGTTACATCTGGAAAACTGCCCCACTTCTCGGCAGCTCCTTGCAAAAGCACCTCTTCCAGAGGAAGCAGGGGCAGCCCCCAGACCTCATTAGCAACTTTCATTTCGAGCCCCGGCGCGGAGTGTAGCCTGGGGTGGGTGCTTTGTATCACATCTCCTTTCATTTGCACGGCCTCCTGATGCGAGGCCTGCCCCTTAGCAGGGAGGCTCAGGACCTCAGCGGGAGTCAAGCGTGTTCTGAGAGGGTGCTGGGCCTGACTGTGAGAGGCTCATGGCTTGGGTGGGAGGACAAGGTAGGAAGAGAGCAAAGGTGTGGCAGGAGCCACCAACCCCACTGGAAGTTCCACCTTTGCAGGTGGAGGTGGAGCTGCACCCTGGGCCCCCGAAGGGCTTTTCCAACTCTGCGATTCTGAGATTTTTCTTCTGAGAGGCCTCAAAGAAGCACAAGTACAATGTTCCTCCCGGCAGTGGAGCTCCACGGGAGGCTGCGGTGGGACCCAAGGAGGGGGCGGAGGGGCTCTGGAAAGCTGGGCACAAGGAAGTGGGCAGAGATCCCAGCTGGAAAGGCCCATTGGAGGGAACAGTGCTGGTGAGGGTGCAGAGCAGAAAGCACATGTGTCCGTGTCCCCACCGACCGGGGCCCAGGAGAACTTAGATGATGAGGCATACGGTAAAGTGAAATGCTACCTCGATTTCACTTTAATTAATTAATAAATGATCACCATGGCCAGTGGCTGTGTGCTCAAGGGTGCAGCTCTGGACCGCTCTGACAATGACAGGCTGCAAACACCAAATCCTCAGACACAACTTCACACTTTCCTATCAGGCCCAGAGCTCACAGCAGGGATTGGCAGACAGACAGCAGGGACTCGAGGAACCTGCCTTTCATGATTGCAGCTCAAACCCAAGGGACCCACCTGAGTGGCAAATGGTCCGCACTGGCGCTCGGGATGGGAGTGCTCAGGGCCCGCGGGAGGCCGCACTGCTGACTTCCATGCCCTTCCTGCACGTCTGTTTTTCTGCAGTGTGTGGGATTGCCCAGCCTCCCCTTTTTGACATCCCCACAGCTGGCCGGGCCAGAGGTGTTCTGTAGTGGAGGTCCCACCCTGGCCCTTCAGCACAGAGCTGAACTCGGAGGTGACATGAGTGAGGGGAGGGCAGAGACCTGGGGTTCCTGGAAAGCAGACAGGTGCAGAGCCTGACACAGCAGTGAGCAGGGACAAGGGCCTCAGAATCCAGCAGAAACTGAGCCTCTGGCAGGGAGCAGGCGCCGGCCTTCCTTCCAGCGTCTGTTTACGCTTGCCCAGCAAGCATGTGTGGAGTGCCTTCTGCACACACAGCCTGTATCTCTGCCACCAGGGTGATGGAAGACCTTCCTCAACCACAGGCCCAGGCGAGCCCAAGCAGATGTGAGCCCAGGGAGGCAGCCGGAACACACACTCTCCTTTTAATGGAAAAGCCGAGGAACGGAGCCCTGGAAGTCAGGCAGGTGGGCCATGCTTCCCGGGCCAAAGGAAGCAGCCACTGAAACAGACTTTTAAGACACACAGAGCACCAAATATAAAGATATCTGCTCTTAAAAAGAGTAATGAATTTTATCTTGAGAGAGACTCCATTGGCCAGACTCAGAGATGACCTATTTTTACCACGAATGTCGTCTGGGCTTGTGTGGAACTGTTTCCTAGCGCTGATCTCCATACTCCGACAGCAGCAGGGACAGTGGGTCAGGCTGCAGGTGGCCACCACCCCTGTGGGTTCCTGCGTCCTCCCTGGCCTCGGTGACCAGTCTCAACTACCCAGGAAGAACAGAGCCGCTGTCCCGACCGAGAGCCCAGCTGTTCTCAGCAGCATTTGCTCTTTACAGGCTGCCTGGAAACAAGTTGCCCATGAGCCAGGCTCAGCCCCGCTGTGGTGGAGCCCTGGGCTTCCCTGAGCCTGTTTCCCTGTCTTTAAAGTGAGCACAGCAGCCGGGCACAGTGGCTCATGCCTGTAATCCCAGCACTTTGGGAGGTCTAGGTGGGTGGATCATTTGAGGTCAGGGGTTCGAGACCAGCCTGGCTAATATGGGGATTAGCTAAAAATACAAAATACAAAATTATTTTGTATTTTGTATTCTCTGCTAAAAATACAAAAATTAGCTGGGTGTGGTGATGCATGCCTGTAATTCCAGCTACTTGGGAGGCTGAGGCAGAAGAATCACTCAAACCTGGCAGGTGGAGGTTGCAGTGGGCAGAGATCTCGCCACTGCACTCCAGCCTGTCTCAAAATAAAAAAATAAAAATAAAGTGAGCACAACAATGTGTATGTAATGACCACTGGGGGAGGAGGGGCCTGCAGCTGCTGGCGAACTGGAAGTGGGGTCACAGTCGTCAGGACCCAGCCCGCTGCCCGCAGCCTGGGATGCTGAGTCCGGAGCCGGAACCTGAGGAGCGGGCTCGGGGGCAGGGGCAGAGAGGTGAGGCCTGTTTCTCAGTAACCCACGAAAATGACGCACACAGAGACAGAAGGGACAGGAGAGCCGGGCAGAGACAAAGCCAGCCCTGCCCTGCAGAGCCGGCATCTCCCAACCGCTGGCTGCGGAGGCACCGAGGAATGTCCACTCCCAGCGGGTTCCTCCAACAGCCCCTGGGAATTCCCGGCCGGCCGTGGCTACGAATGGTGACCCGCCGAACCCTCGGAGATGCCTGTTTCCCCTACCAGCCTGACGGTGCCCCAGAGAAGCTGTTTGGGTGAGCGCCTGCCTCTCCATCCCACGGTTCACTGAGTACTAGGGAGGGTCTCTTCCAAAAAATCATCCCCTAGAAAACGCGCCACTGTGCGTCAGAGTTACCGCCCACGTGCAAAGCATGCTCCCAACGGATTTGGTTCTTTTTTTTTTTGATAACAGTCTTGCTCTGTTGCCCAAGCTGGAGTGCAGTGGCATGATCTCAGCTTACTGCAACCTCTGCTTGTCAGGTATGATGAAATTTCCCTGCCTCAGCCTCCTGAGTAGCTGGGATTATAGGTGCCTGCCAACATGCCCGGCTAATTTGTGTATTTTTACTAGAGATGGTTTCCCCATGTTGACCAGGCTGGTCTCCAACTCCTGACCTCAAGTGATCTGCCCGCCTTAGCCTCCCAAAGTGCTGGGATTACAGGCGTGAGCCGCCATGCCTGGCCTCTAACAGCTTCTTTCTGAGAAAGGGCTCTTGGTGTGAGACAACAGGCTTGGAAGAGGGTGGAGTCATCAGGGAGCTCCCCAGCAGCTGGGTGGGTGGGGTGGAGTCATCAGGGAGCTCCCCAGCGGCTGGGTGGGTGGGGTGGAATCATGGGGAGCTCCCCTGCGGCTGGGTGGGTGGGGTGGAGTCATCAGGGAGCTCCCAGCGGCTGGGTGGGTGAAGGCGGCGGCTCATTCACGATTCACTTGCTAATTATTCCAAGGGGAATGACGTGCCCTATGCAAGTGTTACATACAATTGTGTGCCAACCTCCGAGGCTCCCATCCTGTACAAGAAACGAAGCCACCGAGGGGAGCACTCCCTGCTGCGGGGCGGTGGGTTTCTGGCGTGGGAGAGACTCCGGCAGCACGGAACACGTGAGCGACCTGGGAACGCTGAGGTATGCCCTGCCCATCCCTCGCAGGTTCTGATGCTACAGAGGAAGAAAACACGTCAGACGTCCGAGGACCTAAGTGAGCCCTGGCAGAGCCCGGCGGGATGCCCCCACGGAGGTGCTGACTCTGCAGAGAGAAAAGACGTGGTATGTCTGAGGACCTAGACTGAAGATGAGGCGGTTCAAAGTGACAGGCTCAGAGGAGTGGAGCCTGACTCTAAACTCCGGGTGTCAATCCAGCCTCCAGCCAGGGTCACCTCCCACCCTCGCTGTCCAGACAGGACTGTGTGAGCTGCACTGGTCGTGCCTCCAGAAACCCCACAGCTCTGGGAGGAACATCAGCTTTGTTGAAGTCAAAGTGACTTTGGCCAAGAGAAGATGCCCAACTGCAGTTGGGAGAAATTCCAGTTCCTTCTTCCCGGTCAGGCAATCAAGGGGCAATGGTGTTAGACAGGCTGAGCCAGGCACTTCTCCCGTTCCTTCCTCCTCCACGAATGCCATCGCGTGCCCCCAGCCATGCTGTGCACGGCCTCCATCACAGCAGGCTCCCTGGGAAAGACCCGGCAGAGGGGCCACAGTGATGCCACCACACAAAGGTTGTCCTCAAATGTGCGCCCTATAAATGCTGCTATCCCACCAGGCAGTGCCGGCCTCAGAGGGAAACTCCAGCCAGAGCACTGGAGCCCCATGGAGAAGTCCACCCCACTCCCAGCTGGCACCTCGCGGGCTTGAGTCCCTTCTGTCTCGTCCAGGGAAGTGGAGAGCCAGAGGAGCCCCCATGGCCGGGGCAGAGACACCCAATCCCCGAAGGCCTCCCAGCTCATCTGGGTGGGGCGGGGATGGGGACCCAGCTGGAGTGGGATCACAGGGATCGGACCCACAGCCACAGCCCCAGAACAGAGACTGCCACTGTCCACAGCGCAGGGCAAAGCTTCCCCGGGTTCAGCTACAGCCCCCAGAGGCCACAGCCCCAGAACAGAGACTGCCACTGTCCACAGCGCAGGGCAAAGCTTCCCCGGGTTCAGCTATAGCCCCCAGAGGCCACAGCCCCATGCCTCTAGATGAGCCCTTGTGAGACCCTCAAAGTCGTGCTCCTTCCTGCATGTCCGTGGCTCCTGGAGTGGCCTGGCCAGCTCCGTCCTCTGAAGAAACCCGGAAGAAACTCTGCTGGCACCCGGAGGCCCCTGCCCTCTGGCCTGTCCGAAGCCCTCTCCTGCAGTGAGCAGCCTCCTCTAGGAAGCCTTCCCTGCCCTGCTGCGGCCTGCAGAGCCTCTTCCTGACCTCCATCCTACACTCGTCTGTGTGGAAAGCTCTGGAGGGCTGCCCTAGGTTCCCGGGCAAGCGTCTGCTGTGTCTCTGCTGCCCCCGCTCTGGGGAGGCTCACTGACAGGGCTTCTGTGAGGGGCAGCCATTACACAGAAGAGAGATCCCCCCTCAGAGGGGAAAATGGGGCCAGCTGGGTGGACCCTACGGGGATGTGGGTTTTGGCTTCAAAGATGGAAGGAATTTCGAGCAGACCTATCTATTTCAGGATGGAATGCACGCCTGCTTGCACATGTGTGGGTCCCGTCTAGGGAGGTGCCCATGGGGTCTGGAGCCAGTTAGGAGGGGGAGAGGAAGGTGGGAGCTGTGACCTTCTAGAACGGTGCCTCCATCTGCGTCCTGGGGCCAAATCTTTTTGGCACACAACCAAGATCTCAGAATTGTCTAAATCTGAAATATTTTCATAGTAAGAACCGTCAGCAGCTCCACGTCCTCTCCATACCTCCTGAGACTTTCCTAAAATGCAAAGCTAAAAACAACTGATAGACCTTTTGAGTTTCGCCTTCCAGGGTCTCAGCCTGGGAGGTCTGGATGGTGGCTGCCGCCAGCCTTGCCCCAGATCCAAAAGACTTCTCTTGGAACTCGGTGGACAAGCAGAAACTTGGTGGCGCCTGCTCTGCGTGTGGTGTCCGTGAGGTGGGAAGAGCACCCAGCAGACATGCTGGAGGTGTGTTCTGGGTCTGGGAAGCCCCGGCCAGGGGCGCTGCTGCCTATGGGAGTGGACAGCACAGCCCGGAGGCCCCTTCTCCAAAGTTGCTGATGAAGGAGGCCTTGGGGTGGGGCCTGAGTGTTCCAAACCTGTGTCCGCAGACCCCAAGTCTCCCCTGGGCTGTGGCAGGGGGCGGGGAACCGTCAAGAGATAGGAGGGTTACATCTGCAATTGTGGCCTTAAGGGCGTTGCGCCATTTATCAACTGAAAAGATGGAGGACGTGATTCTTCTGGTAGCAAGATCCATGGGACAATTGCAGGAATCCACCTGCCCTGCTTGTAAAGATATTGGGGAGCACCTTTAGGGAACCTCCTTTCCCAAGCTGGGAGCACGGGCTAACGGTGGCAGCTGTCACCTCCCAGGGACCTGGGGACAAAAGCCACACTGGGACCTCAGTATTGAGTGGTCTCAGTAATATTCCCCAAAGAGGTCAGGTCGTAATCCTTGGACCCTGCAAACATGTCCTTGTTTGGAAAAAGGGCCACACAACTAAGTGAAGCTTCTGGGGACGAGATGATCCTGGACCATCGGGTATGCCCGAATGCAGTCACAGATGTCCTCGTAAGAGGGAGGCAGAGGGAGCTCCGGCCCACAGAGCCGGGAGAGCATGAGGATGGAGCAGAGGGATGGAGACAGCGGCCCTGGAGCCTGGAGCGAGCCGCCACACTCGCGTCCCACGGAGGGGTCTTTGCAGGAGGTCAGGCACGCAGGGCTCGCGGTGACAGCTTCTGTTTCCCATTTGCCATGTGCCATGGGCTTCGAGAAACTCAGCAGCGGTGAGGCAGGCCGGCCACCTGCAGGCCACACGTGGCCAGATCCAGGTGCTTTGCAGGTGAGCATATGACAGAGTGCGAAAAAACCAAGAGAAAAGTGTGGAGGGAGAAGCCAAGGACAGCAGACTCGGAGGGAGGCCAGGCCTTGCCACGCACACACCCACCTTTCAGTCACCCCTAGCGGGACCCTGCTAAGCAACGGAACCTCTTTCATGGGACCTGAAACCCCCCCCATCGGCTTTGCGGCCATCAGCACAGCCGAGGGACAGCTCAGATGCCCGCACCATCCCGACCTCCCATCACCACTGAGCCACCTCTGAGCTGCATGTTTCTGAACAGGATGCAGGTTTCAAGGCTGGAGCTGAATGCAGCCCCTGCACGGTGACACTGTTTTGGTGCCCACCACCAGCTGCTTACTGATGTCTCTACTCCAGATCTCTCCTGGAAAAACAGTCTTTCCAGTGTTTTGGAGATGAGGACCCGCCGAGAGACAGTTTGAGCGCATCGCTCAGGACCGTCTGGGTGGCTTCTGATCCAGCCTACGCCTAAACGGCTCTGCTTCAAAACAGCTGCATCCAACGCTCCACACCAGGACTGTCATTCTGCCTGGTGTGCCTGTCCCTCCCCTCCAGGGAGGTGTGGGTGCATGCGTGCGAACGTGCATGAGTATGTGTGTGTGGCATGAAGTGTGTGAGAGCATGGGTGAATGCATGTGTAAGTGTGCATATGTGCACTGGTGTGTGTGTGGGTAAGCATGTATGAATGTGTATGCACGTGTGTGAGCATGGGTGAGTGTGCATGTGAGCATGCACACATGTGCATCTGTGTATTTGTGAACATGTACAAACGTGTGTGAGCATGTGTGTGTGCATGCGTGTGCATCTGTGTATGCATGTGTGAGCATGTCTGTGAGTATGCATGTGTATGTGCAACTGTGTATGCAGGTGTGAGCATTCTGTGCCTGAGTGTGCACATATATGCACCTGTGTGGGTGGGTGAGCATGTACAAATGTGTGTGAGCATGTGTGTGAGCATTGGTGTGCATGTGTGAGTGCATGTGTGTGAGCATGTCTGAGTGTGCATGTATGTATGTACCTGTGTATGTGTGTGCATGAGCATGTTGGAGTGTGTATGTGTGCAACGTGCACCTGTTTGTGTGTCTGTGAGCATGTCTGTGCATGTGTATGTGCATCTGTGTATGCAATTGTGAGCATGTCTGTGTGAGCATGGGTTTGTACATGTGTCTGTGTGTGCACCTGTGTGTGTGTGTGTGAGCATGTCTGCATGAGCATGTGTATGTGTGTGCACCTGTGTATATGTGTTATGGGGTGAGCATGTCTGTGAGTGCATGAGCATATGTGTGAGCATGTGTGTGCATGTGTGTCTGTGTGTACCTGCATGTGTGTGCATAAGTGTGAGCATGGGTGTGCATGTATGTCCGTGTGCACACTGTGTATATGTGCACCTATGTGTGTTATGGGGTGAGCATGTCTGAGTGTGTGTATGTGAGCATGGGTGTCCATGTCTGTGTGCATCTGTGTGAGTGTGTCATCCCGTACCCCCATGCAGCTGGAGCCCGTCTCTCATGTTCTGGCCACCCTGCCACCCCCACTGGGGTCAGGAGCTGGGATCCTGGGAGGATGTCCGCGCCATGCTGGCCCCTTCCCAGGAGCTCGGGTTCTGGACACAGAAGCCCCACCCCTGGCCTTGGGACTGCCGCAGTACATCAGGGTCTGTGAGGGCCACTCTCGGGGAAATGCCCTCAAGAAGGGAGGCCTGCCAAGGCGCGGCCAGGCGGTATCCTCTGCAGAGCCAAGGGTTCGGGGGAACACTCATCAAAGCCAGGTGCTGCCCCGGGGCCGGCGCCACTTCCAGGCCCTTTCTCTATTCACAGTCGAACATCTCCCGGGGGCAGAGGCGCCAGCTGCCTTCCATATTTCTGGGGCGACGGCGCGTCGGTGGGACCTCGGGCACAGGTTATCTGTGTTGATGAGACAGTGTCTGTCATTCCACAGAGAACAGATGGTGTTTCCAGCACGTCTTCACCAGATCTGTTCCAGAGACAGGGATCTGCCAGAACTCAGCCAGCCTCGCACTGCAAAGCCCAGGGATGGGTGAACAGCTTGGTCCTGCCCAGCGGTGCCCGGGGGCCTGGCCTTGTGCGTGTCTGTGCACCGAGCACAGGCTGTAGTGTCCGTGTACATCACTGAACAGCTCGGCGACAGATCCGCGCTTTCAGACAGCCCTGAAATCAAAACCCACCAGCGCCAGAACCGTCACAACCCAACTCCTTAGCAGGGGCTCAGCTAAAGCCGTTGACGTCCTCCCCAGACCCTGAGCCCCGCCACATTCCAGGGCCCAAGAGGCTCGCTGGCCATGGATGGCCCCAACAGCACGGGCCGCGCTCCGTGTGACTCATTCTTCGGTTGTTACAGAGAGCTGGTGTCGACCCTTAAAATCTCATCCCAGTCTTCTCTCTGACGGCCCCGGCGCCGCGAGGCCTGTGGGGCACCTTCTCGGCTCACTCATTTCTTCACCCTTTGCTCTTGCATTTCATTAGCTGCATTTGCCCAGCCACGGCCTCCAAGGCAGTGGAGACCCAGGCTTTCAGCAGCTTCCCGCTCGTGGAAAGCAGGCGGCCCTGTTGGTTTTTAGCGCCTGGACTGGAGGATACTCAGGGTTAAAGTGGCATTTCCACGTGGAAAAAGCTTCTCAGATGAGACGGGCTCTTCCTTCAAAGAATGGCTGGCCGTTAATGCAGGGCTGTGTTTTCCTGCCTGTCTTTGAGCAGACTGGGAGCTCAGAGGGCAGGAACCTAGCAAGGTGCCAGGTGGAAACATTTGGGGGATGTCAAACAAGGGGGTTTGCACCGTGATGTGGAAGGCCAAGTTTATGCACCCTGAACCACTGAGGAGACCGCCAGACAGCACAAGGCGGATACTGAGGGCGGGCGGGTTTAGACGCTGTCTTCAGAGTCTGCAGCGCAGGAGACAGGACAGCATGGCCCTGCCTCGGGCAGTGGATTGGCATGGCGGCCCGTTGGCTCTGCACAGTTGGTTCTGATTGGCCTCTTGGTCTAAAGACAGTTTCAGCTGAGCTTTATGTTTCTACTGTGTTTTTAGGTCTACTGTGTTTCTGCCCAAGCAACTTTTGGCCACAAAGGAATTTGGGCCAGAGCTTTCCTGGGAGACCATGCGAGGATACCCCTCATATCCAGCTAAGGCCACTGACTCCTCCCTTGAGTCACAGGGTACACTGGGGACTCTGGGGGAGACCCCATGCATAGTCCTGGTACTCAGAGCTGGGGAGAGAGCACACAGATGCTTTTCTCGGGTCAGAGTAAAGCCTGCCTCCTGCCTTCACACTTTTCCTTCTGCCTGGGTCACCTGAACCCCACTTAGCCTGTTCGTGCCTTAGGAGAGAGACCAAAGACTCAGAGAAACCCTTCCCAACCACCTACCCACAGGCCCCTCTGTGCCCCACAATTCCCAGTCCTTGTGTACCCATCCTGATTGGACACTGTAGACTTACTTGAAGGTTATTTAATGCTGGTCTCCTTATGGGATCACAGAAGGGGTCTCAGAAGAGATCACATTAAAGTTAGGAGGGAAAAACCACACCCCAGTGAAGCTTTGAAGAGAGTATTCTAGGAAGAAAAAATGGCCAGTACAGACCTCTTCAGGTGGGAGAACTTTCTAGATAAAGGCCAGAATCTTGGCAGGTGATGGATCAACATTTCCCTTTCCATTTAGTAAGTCCACCCGTCCATCTATCTACATACCCATCCATTCACCCATCTACCTATCTACTCATCCACCCATCCATCCATCCACCCACCCACCCACTCATTCATCCACCCGCCCATCCATCTGTCAACCATGTACCAATTTAAACACCCACCCATCCATCCATCCATCCATCCACCCACTCACTCATGCATCCACCCGCCCATCCATCTGTCAACCATGTACCAATTTAAACACCCACCCATCCATCCATCCATCCACCCACTCACTCATGCATCCACCCGCCCATCCATCCGTCCACCATGTACTCATTTAATCATCCATCCACTCATTCACTCATGCACCTATGCATCCATCTGTCCACCATGTAACCATTTAACCACCCACCCATCCACCTACCTATCCATCCATCCATCCCTGAATCCATTCATTCATCCACCTACCCAACCATTCACCTACCTATCCATCCATCTACCATGTACCCATTTAACTGTCCACCCATCCATCCATCCATCCATCCACCTACCTATCCATTTGTCTACCACGTACCCATTTAACCAACCATCCATCCATCCAATTCCCACCCATCCATCCATTCGTCCACCCATCTATCCATCCATCCATCATTCATCCATGCATTCATTCACTTGTCTACCTAGTGATCTATCAATCAGTCTAACCATCTATCCATTCATGTACCCATCCACCTATCCACCCATCCACCCATCCACCTATTGATCTGTCTATCCAGCCATCCATCTATCCACCCACCCACCCATGCATTCATCCATTTGTCCACCTATTGATCCATCTATCAGTCTATCCATCTATCCCTTCATGCACCCATCCACCCATCCATCCATCTATCCATCCACCCACCATCCACATGGCTCAGTCAGTGCAGGAGAATATGAGGGAAGTGAATTTATGTTTCTGGCTGCTTGTAGAGGCCTTGCCATTGATCTTAGACTTTCTGTGTGAAGGGTGAGAAAGACCCCAGGGCCTCCCCAAGGGCACTGAGATGGAAACTGTCAGGAATGTGCTCCTCAGAGAGACTGTCTAGTGGACCAGCGTCAGATAAAGGATCCAGACAGGGGGATTTAAAGTTCCTGATGAGCTGGACAGAAATCAAATTGTGTTACAATTTTTTTTTTTGATAACACAGGGTGGAAGCAGCTAACATATGGGAAAAGTGACTCAGGGCAGGGTCTGGAAAGCCTGTGAGTAAGCAAGCAATGAACACAGTCTGCCCAGAGCAGGAAGGACTTCATAATGTGCAGGCTTTTCCAGCCAAGGTCACTGAGGCCTGGATGGCCACCATCACCCCAGATGACTCCAGCTCCGGACTCCAGCCTGTGACTCCAGCTCCAGACCCCAGCCCGTGACTCCTGTTCCAGACGCCAGCCCGTGACTCCAGCTCCAGACCCCAGCCCGTGACTCCAGCTCCAGACGCCAGCCCGTGACTCCTGTTCCAGACCCCAGCCCGTGACTCCTGTTCCAGACCCCAGCCCGTGACTCCTGTTCCAGACGCCAGCCCGTGACTCCTGCTCCAGACGCCAGCCCGTGACTCCTGCTCCAGACCCCAGCCCGTGACTCCAGCTCCAG
>CM052654.1:1579770-1600464 GCA_028533165.1 Leontopithecus rosalia
GAGTTTACTTCACTCAACCCATTTTCCAGCCCTTCCCCACGTGCGTCAGACGTGCCACCTTGATGCTTTCTGGTTAAGCATCTTCATACGTGTTGGCTCCCCGGACCCTGCCGTGGCCCTGGTGAGGTGGGTTTATCAGTCCCACTTCACAGAGGGGAGGGCTGAGGCCTCCAGATGCAAACGTACTGGTCTGAGGTGACCACAGGAACTTACACTCAGGCCCTGCCGGCTCCCATCGGCTTGGCTTACCTGGGCCACCCTCCCCTGGTTGAACTGCATGGTTCTCGCTGCTGAGGACCCCGGCATCACCCACTGTCTGGTCAAGGCCCCTAATGGGACCATGTACACTAGCTCAGTGCCATGCAGCACCCACCGCAGGTGCCTCCAGGGACCTTCCCGCTCCTCTTCTCCCTCCGGGAGTCCCCTCTACTCCTCCAGACCCTGAACGGCATCCCCCTTGACCTTAACTGTGACCCCCACACCCAGATACACTTCAAGTTCTCCAAACTCCTGGGACCTGACACCAAAGCTCAGTCCCCAAAACCGTCCTCCCCCAGGATATGCACCTCATACTCATGGCTCCAGCCCCTTCCCTCTGAGTCCCAGAGACCCTGCTTAGAAGGAAGGACACAAAACAGAGGGGTCTGAAGGCAGCACATCAGCCCACCAGGGAGGACACGTCTGGGTGGTTCTTCTCTCCCCAGAGGGAAACTGAGGCTCAGGAGGGCTTAGTGGCTTTCCCAGGACACCCAGACTCAGTATGGTGACTCCATTTCCTTTCTGCTGATATTCACGGAGGCCACCTGCAGCCATGAGAAGTGGCTTCTGCCTGGGGCTCCATCAAGGTCAAGGGCTGTGAAGGGGGGCCACATGGGGTGTAAGATGGATGCACAGGTGGAGCGTCTCTAACCAGGGAGGTGAGTCCAATTCCTGACTATTCCTTATTACCCGGGAGGCATCAGGCAAGCCGCGTGCTAAGCCTTGGCGTCTTTATTTCTAAAGCAAGGACATGATGGCTACCCAGCGCGAGGTGACAAGGCTTTGCCTCCCCATAGGCGGGGAGCTGGTGAAGGACAGAAGTGTACAAACGTGTCTTATCGGGGGGAGTGTGGGAGCCTAAAGCTCCTTCACGGTCTGTTAGCTCAGCTCAGGACTCTGGCCAGCGTTCAGCAGGTACTCTTTGTGTATCAAACCCATGTGTGCTGTGGCCGAGCCCCCGCTGGGCGGACACAGACTCCTACAGAAAAGTCTCAACAGGAAGCTCGTGGCTTCTGCCCACTGGTGCTTCTGGAGAAATCTCAGGGTCTGGGTGGATCTGAGGAGCCAGGAGGGAAGTAGGGAGCCCAGACTGCCCATTTGTGTGGGTCAGCACCCTTTGGCCTGCTCGGCTCCACCTGTCTCTCCCAGAGGGAAGCAGAGGCACTGGACAGGGATGCATCTGGAGCCCATTCGGTCACTCAACAAGACTTCCCAGATACCCTATGTGGCAGGAGCTGCCCTGGGCATCAGGCAGAGAACACTGGCCAAGGCTGACCCATTCCCACCCCAGGGAGCAGCCCATTTAGTGGGGAAATGTGGGTTTAAGCCCACACGGGAATGGCAGGCAGAGGACCTGGCAGGGATCTCTGGAAAGATACTCTCTCGAAGGTGGGGGTGGCCCGAAGTCCACTAAGTCCTTTGCAATCAGGGTCATCAACAAGTGGGCGCCACCTAGGGTGACCTCATTCACTCACCCATTCCACAGACACGTATCGAAAACCCTTAGTGTGAGCCCCTGCGGCGATCAGAGTTGAGCAGAACCAGGCTGGGCGGAGCTGCTACTGCAGCTGAGGTTGGGAGGGGTGGAGATCAGCAGAGGGGACCCGATACCAGTAATTCTGATGCAGAATGCCCGGCACTGGGGTTGTTCAGACTCAATTTATTTACGTAGAATTGTATACACAAGAATAGAGCATCACATGGAACTTTTACGAACTCCCTAGACAGGAAGAAACTAACACTCGAATTGTGTGAACCTGAACACGACTCCGAAATACCATGGCCCAACTGTGACAGGGATAACAGATCTGCTCGAGCAGGGGACACCACCTGCCATGCTGGAAACAGACTTCCAAAAGGCTCCCAACACCCGCTCCTTTTCTGCCAAAAATCTCCCTTTCTCTGTCCCTTTAGGGACGCGGCTTTTGAGGAAGTGGGAAGTCCAAGAGACAACTTTGAGATCAAGGGCACAGGAAATTTTGCCTTTCATCTGAAAGTACATCAGCTGCACAGGAAATCCGCAGCCAGGCAGATGCCGCGACAGTGGCGCAGTGCACATATTAGCTCCTGCTGGCGTGCTAAGCAGTGGTGGATGGTTCCCGGCTCTGGAAGAGCCTCACCGCCCTCAGATAGGACCACGCTGCAGGCAGCTCACCCTCAATGTCCACCGCTGCTGCCTGAGCTCCGAGGGAGCGGCTCACAGTTGTGACTTGCCAGACACAGCCCCAGACTCCAGGCGATGTCCACCAGCCTAAGTAACGGGGAGTCTTCTTGGCCCGTGAAAGCTGTTTTCTGGTTAGGCAATGTTGCATGGGATTCCCTTCTAACTCCACAAATAAGCAACAGACACGCACTTGGGACATTGTATATCTGGTCCACAAATCCTACTATGCTTATCTGCCAGCTTCTGCATTCCTAACATCTGTTACCAGGACCGTAAGGCCCACAGACCAAGAGAGCTTAGAACACCTCACTCCTACGCACCTCTCTCTGGATTCAGACTACCTGGGGCAGGATCTCAGCTCCACCACTCACAAGTGACTTCATTTCTCTGTCTCTCAGCTTCTTCCTTTGCGAAGTGAATGAAATAACACTCATCCCTCATGGAGCGACGATGGGAGATTAAATGAGCCAATTTAGGCGAAGCACTCAGCATAGTGCTTACTCAGCAGAGAACAGACGCTCAGTACCCGGCAGTCACAGACTGGTGTCATTGTCTCTATTGTTATTTTAATCACCACCATCAAACGATCATCACCACTGTCACAGTAATCATCATCATCACCCTCATCATCACCCTCATCTTCATCACCACCACCATCACTGTTACCATCACCACCATCACTGTTACCATTATTACCTTCATCATTATCACCATCATCTTCCTCATCACCCTCCCCACCATCACCTTCATCACCATCATCATCTTCATCACCATCATCTTCATCACCATCACTGTTACCATCATCACCCTCATTATCACCATCACCACCATCATCTTCATCACCATCATCTTCACCACCATCACTGTTACCATCATCACCATCACTGTTACCATTATTACCTTCATCATTATCACCATCATCTTCCTCATCACCCTCTACACCATCACCTTCATCACCACCGTCATCTTCATCACCATCATCTTCATCACCGTCATCACCATCACTGTTACCATTATTACCTTCATCATTATCACCATCATCTTCCTCATCAACCTCACCACCATCATCTTCATCACCACCATCATCTTCATCACCATCATCTTCATCACCATCATCATCTTCATCACCACCATCACCATCACTGTTACCATCATCACCCTCATTATCACCATCATCACCTTCATCACCACCATCATCTTCATCACCATCATCACTGTTATCATCGTCACCATCATCATCACCATCATCTTCATCATCACCCTCACCACCACCATCACCTTCATCACCACCGTCATCTTCATCACCATCATCTTCATCACCATCACTGTTACCATCATCACCCTCATTATCACCATCATCACCACCGTCATCTTCATCACCATCATCTTCATCACCATCATCACCATCACTGTTACCGTCATCACCATCACTGTTACCATTATTACCTTCATCATTATCACCATCATCTTCCTCATCACCCTCAACACCATCACCTTCATCACCACCGTCATATTCATCACCATCACCATCACTGTTACCATCACCACATCACTGTTACCATTATTACCTTCATCATTATCACCATCATCTTCCTCATCACCCTCCCCACCATCACCTTCATCACCACCGTCATCTTCATCACCATCATCACCCTCCTCATTATTATCACCATCACCATCATCCTCATCACCACCATCACCCTTACCATTGTCACCTTCATCATTGGCAGTATCATCACTATCACCATTATCATAATCACCACTGTCCTATCACTGTAGAGTCACCAAGTGTCTGATTTACGCTCTTTGTCACCACATGACTTTCCTGTACTGCTGCCCTTACTGCTTCTGTAACAAGTGCTTTCTCTCTCTCCTGTGAAACTGCTCACAGGCCTTTCCTTGGACTTGTCATCCTTGTATATTAAAGCGCCTCTTGTACGTAGCTTTTGACATAGGAAGAACAAGAACCTGGAACTCAGGAGATTTGGGTTGTATCCTTTTTGGGCAAGCAGGTCTCAATCTTTCCATCTTCACAAGAGGGGTTACATGGGATGGAGTCAGGGGTCCCTTCTAGCTCCAACATTCTAGAATTCTTGGCAGAAGAGCTTGTTTTTGATTCATTGTGACTTCCTCAAACGTAGATAGCAGGTGCTCATCAAGTGAACGCTGAATTAATGAATAAATGTGACTGTATGAATGTCAAAAGGGTGTTGCAATAAATAGTTTAGAGCTTAGCCTTAATGACTGACAGATTTGGATGAGTGGATGAGTAAGAGACAGTGTTCTTGGCAATAAAATGGGGTGAACAAAGGCACACATGATAAATAAAACACAGGTAGGTCCTGCCATCAAGGAGCATGAGTGACAGAGTAGAATAAACACATGTAAAAACAGCCGAGTTCTCAACATGTGTGCCTCCCTAGCTCCCTCTCTCAGGAAGCCACCGGAGGCATGCTCCGTGGAAACGAGGGAATGAACCAAGAAAGCAAAAGGCAGAGATCTAGGAAGCAGGAGAGTCAACAGAAGAGCGAGGTGCAGATGCTCCCCGGGAAGACAGAGAAAGGAGACTTGCAAAACGCTGACTGACCACAGGGCACGGGGAACATCTAGTCCAGGCTGGAGCAGCAGGAAGAAAAAGGTTTCTCCACAGAGATGAAATGGACAAATTATCTAGTGTGTTTGAAAGTCTTGGGAGGAGATTTATACAACTGGAGTGAGTTTGGGACTGAATTAATAAGTGCCACCAACCACAACCCACCAACAATAATCTCAAGTCACTTCTGAAAAACATGTGCAATAAAGAAAAGGAAATGACAGTACGCAGTAAGCCTCGGTTATGAATCGCAGCTACGTGATCACCATAAAGTCAGCGCCGGCCAGGAGGCTAGGGGCAGGGTGCAGGAAGTCTAGCCTGGAGCATGAATGCATAATGCTTAAAACAGAACTTCAAGAAGCAGCGACACGCAGGTGTTCATAGCAACACGGCAGCAAGACACCGCAAAGTGCTGGAGGAGTCATGCATAATCTCACCGAAGTCGGGAAGGGTACCTGAGGTGGGGGCTGGACCTGGGACGGACACTGTTTCTCATAACAAGCCTTATGGAACTGTTTGATGTTTTCAGGTTTTATGTGATGTGTATTTATAATTGTAATAAAATGGTCAACTAAATAAAAAGTGAGGTACAGTTTTGCCAGCACAAGATTAATTAAGAAAATGAAGTTCACGGGTAGCAGGTGCTACAGGGCGGAGACACTTGAAGCTGTTGTCGCCCCTAGTGGTAGGGAGCAGTGGTGCAGCCCCTTGGAGGTGGCTGGGCTCTGCTGGTGCGGTTGTACGCAATCACTGCCTACAATGCAACGTGCCATGTGCATGTGCACCCAGAGAAACCTTTGTGCCACACATCAGGAGACTTGGGATGCTCGCTTCGTGTGACAGAAAAACACTGGAAACTCCCCTCTGTCCATTGATGGGAGAACTGGGTAGACAAATCTTGGCACATTCACACAAGGGCGTATTATACAGCAGTGATGATGAATGGCCATCAACTAGGGACAACGACCGAGGTACACCTTAGAAACCAAAGATTTAGTGAAATAAAGCAAGTCACAGAGCAGTATATACCCTGGATCCTACCACGCTCATAAAAGCTTTAAAAAGCAAGAAAAATCTAGTGTTTGGAGATACTAGTTATAGGGTAGAACTGTAAAGGAAAGCTAGGGTAAGGAAAACAGGACTCAGGCATTCCTAAGCTCGTTTGAGCTGCTGTGGTCAGATGGATCCATGCACATTTCCCCCAGTGCGGCTCCACCTGCATCTCCTCTCCTGCATAAGTTCCCCAGAGCTCAGTTTCTGGGAGCTGAGGGCCTCAGGGGACTCACGTGACCTGGATGGATGCAGCTTTTAAGACACAGAAGCAGAAAGGGGCCAGGACAGGGCCACAGGACAGTATCCATTCTGTTCTATGGGCCACGCAGCACTGGGAACAGGAAGGTGCTCCTGTGTTCCTTCCAAAGCTCACAGCAGCTCACCTGTCAGTTATCAGGAGCTTCTTCCCAGTCAGCCCCTGCTGAGTGATGGCATCTTGTCAGCACTGAACACAGAACGTTCCTGTCCTCCACATTCCCTCCCACACCTGCCCTCACAAAACCCTGGCAGGGACCCAGGCCAGGTGAGGGTCTGGGAGAGGAGAGGATGGGCCATGTCCTCTCCTGATGGCAAGTGGCTCAGATCAGTAGCCAGAGGATAGCATATGGGAGCTGGCTTCTGCAGATGCGCACGAAGGTGTAAATATGTGGCCTTCAGACAGGGAGAGGATGGAGCAGGGAGAGGATGGTGCCAATGAGCTCAGAGCAGACAGGCAGGTGCAGAAAGGCCTGACAGCCACCTGGGGATTAGTCCTCTGAAAACAGCAGATGTCAGCAGCCAGACCGTGGCTCCCAGAACTCCAAGGAGCAAATCAGTCCTGCTGCAGTTTAGCTGCTGCTGAGGCCCAGGAGTTTGAATCCATACAGGACTCTGTGGTGAACAGAATGGAGGTTTCTTAGGAAAGCAACTCAGGGGACCTGAGACTCTGAGAAACTCATCTGTCTCAGGCAGGACGGGAGGTACAAAAGCTCCAAAGGCCAAAGGCAGGTCCCGCCATGGAAGGCGATCTGCCCCCAGCACTAGGGCACGGTGGAGGTGCCGAGCGGGCTGGAACTGGAACTCCTGGGCTACAACACAGTGGATGGTTCC
Source organism: Leontopithecus rosalia (assembly GCA_028533165.1). Lineage (NCBI taxonomy): Eukaryota > Metazoa > Chordata > Mammalia > Primates > Cebidae > Leontopithecus > Leontopithecus rosalia. The sequence goes on from CM052654.1 coordinate 1,586,928, forward strand.
AAAAGGAAGGAGATGGTGCTGCTCCAGGCCGTGGGTCCGATGGGGGCTGAGCGGACACTGCCAGGGCGAGCGGCCTTCACAGGGTCAGCAGAAGGTCTGTGTGGAGGGATGAGGACACCTGCAGCCAAGGCCTTCTTGTGGCCACAGTCTCAGCTGCATGAGAGCCCCTTCTGTGTGGAATGCATTTGCCACTGCTGCACTGGGACCAGGGTGGCCTGGGAAGCAGTAGACAACATGGCCACCCCTTCTGGAGGACACTCCCAACCCCCACACTGCCCATCATTCAGAAGAGAGGGCCAAGGGATGCCACCAGCTACCCTGCTCCCCACCAGCTCCAAGGAGGCCCTGAGCTCCTCCCCACTCTGCCCACACTTCCAGGGAAAGGACATAACAGGAACAGGCCACAACTGTGGGCAAAGAGTGCCAGGTGCGCCACGTGTGGCCCTCAGGTCCCAGGAGCCGTGTCGGCTGCTGGAAAGGCCTCGCTTCAGGACCAGGCAGACCCTGCTCTTGGTGGCCCTGCCTGCAGTGGCTGTGGTGACACCTGGAAGATTCTTCCATCACAGGGTGGCCTCCCATACTCTCTCCCCAGCACCCCTGGCTGCCTGTTCCTGCCTGCCAGAGTGAGCCATGTGGACACTCAGCCTCCCGGCCTGGCCCCACCTGCAGCCTAGCCCCGTGACCCCCACTGGATGCCCAAGTCCCTGGAGTGAGGAGTCACCCTTACGTGTCTGGGTCCCAAATGGAGAGTCTTCTGGCCCCGCCCCCACCAAGAGAACCTGCACTCATGCCCACCCCCTCGTATGTGGACCTGGCAGCCCCTCCAAGTTGCTCCCCAAATACCTGGAGCATTCCCGCTCCCACCCCACACTGCCAGCCCTGCTGACCTCCGCTAAGCTTGGGAAGGGACGGCTGCCACCTGCCCCTTCCAGCTCTTGGCTCAGCTCTCGGCAGCCCTGGCGAGGATGCTCCAGAGCCCTTCAGAAGCCTCTCCTCAGCGGCATCCACCATGAGCCAGGCACTTACTTGGCACATCCCTGCACATCCAGCTTATTTATTTAGAGATGGAGTCTTGCTCTGTCACCCAGGCTGGAGTGCAGTGGCACTATCTCAGCTGCCTGCAGACTCCACCTCCTGGGTTCAAGCGATTCTCCTGCCTCAGCCTCCTGAGTAGTTGGGACTACAGGTACCTGCCACCATGCCCAGCTAGGTTTTCTGTATTTTTAGTAGAGACAGGGTTTCACTGTGTTATCCAGGATGGTCTTGATCTCTTGACCTCGTGATCTGCATGCCTTGGCTCCGCAGTGCTGGGATTATAGGCATGAACCACCACTCCCGGCCTGCGTCCAGCCTCCTTTATGGGAGTTCAGAGTTGACTTGTCACTTTGGCTTTGAGAGACCCCTGCTGGACCAAGGCAGCTGCGCCTTCCCGATTAGCCCGGCTTCTGCCCCCTGTATAGGTGCTGATGGTGAGGGGCTGCTCAGCACTCCACCCTACGGGCCTCACCTGCCCTGGCAGGAACCCTCATGTACCCAGAGTAGCTCCGCTGCAGGAGGCAGGGCCGAGGCTACCCGAGTACCTTGGCTCTGGGGGCAGGGCCCTGAGCACAAGATCCTCTGCTTGGGAGAGCAGCCCCGAGACTCCATGGTCAGCAATGGTCAGGGGCATCTGTGCCTTGGGCTTCTTGAGCCAAAGCTGACAGGGATGAGGCATGTTGGGCTGGGCATGGCCAACGCATCCCCCCCGCCCAGCCTGGGAGCCTGAAACCCAGCCCCAGGGAACCCCACTGTGGGCTCAGAGTCAGCTGCCTGGACTTGTGGGGACGATCTCTGATGGGAGAGAACACCTCAGCCCAATCAGCACGAAACAAAATTCTTCCTGTGTGAGGCAGGGACAAGTGCCTCCCAGAGTGCCAGCTGGTGGAGACCGAATGGCCCCTTTCACCATCAGGAATTCACGTGTGGGGACCCGAGGCTGAGGCCAAGGCTGAGTCCTGCTCCTCACCAAAGCCCCATTGCCCTCCTGCAGAGCTGCCAGTGGCATGGCAGAGTGTGCCCGCAGGCCCCACCATGGAAGGCTGTCAGCGCCTGCTCTCCTTGGGAGGACCCACTCTGCAGTGTTGGTGGTGGTGAATTTTCTGTTGGTTTTTACAGGAGTCTGTTTTTTCTTTTTTCTTTTTTTTTTTCCAATTGTTTTGAGGTGGGCTCTCCCTCTGCTGCCCAGCCTGGAATGCAGTGGTACAATCACGTCTCACTGTAGCCTTCACCTCCTGGGCTCCAGCGATCCTCCCGACAGCCTCCCAAGTGGCTAGGATTACACCATGCCTGGCTAATTTTATGCACTTATTTTTTTGTATAGATGGGGTCTCGCTATGTGGCTCAGGCTGGTCTCAAACTTGTGGACTCAAGTCATTCTCCTTGGGATGAATGCCCCAGGGTTCACCCAGGAGGCTGGGATTACAGGCACGAGTCGTCATGCCCAGCCTGGAGTCCGTTTTTCGTTAGCCAGGGGTTCTCTCAGCAAACAGCCAAAACACAATTGCTAAAACCTAATGGAAGCAGCAGAGCTGGGGCGTATTCGGGGTCTACCAGCCTCTGCGTTCACAGCCGAGCTACGTTGGTGGGCCGTCCGAAACGCAGCTGGCCCTGAGAATCCACACCAACTCCTTGCACCCCAGAGAATCATAAACGATTTTCAAAATACAGAAAGGCCTAGAAAGTAAATGTAACAGGTACCCCAAACCCACCACCTAGAATTTTTTCCCAACATTGCATTGGGAAAACTTTCAGACACACAGAAAAGTTGAAAGGCTGGCCTGGCAAACATCCGGTGGCCACGTCCAGGCCTCACAGTCGTTCAGTTTTACTCCTCTTGCTGTTACAATGTATCGGCTTCATCTCTCTCTGCTCTCCTTCATCCTATTTTCTCGTACCTTTCAAAGTGAATGGCAGGCACCCACATACCTCCCCAAAACACATCCGTGTGCACTGGATTAACCGCGTTCAACATTTGCTTATGGTGGCTTTGTTTTTTTAGTTAAAATGTACACATCACAGCATACAAGTCAGTGGGTTTTGACAGAGGCGTTCCCGTGGGTGACTCAAAGCCTGTCAAGGCATGGACGGTTTCCATCACCCCAGAAACATGCTGCAAGTTCCTTCCCAGTCCCCTCCCCTAGATGACCGCTCACCACCCAGCATTCGCTCCAATAAATGTCAACGACTAAAATAAACAATTTGTACAGCCGGGTCTTGAATAATTAGAAATGGGAGAGCGAACTCCTTCTGGGGTCGCCCCCACCTTCTTGACCTAACACGCTGGCCACACTCCGGAGGGAATGGCTGGGGTCCTCCTGCTCCCTGTTAAGCTAATGTCAGGATACTCTGGATTCCTGGGGCTGCCAGGAGGTAATGAGCTCCCAGAACACTCCACTTGGTGTGCGTGGACCTTTATCATTCACAGGTCCAGACAGCTGCTTTAGAAGGGTGGAGTTTTCATAGCTGCAGTGAGCAGCTGCGTCCATTACATTGAGGTCGGGAGCCGTCTCCTGCTCTGGTAACAGGGATAACCCTTTGCAGGTGACACGTGCTGACAACATGTGCTGAAAAGGTGAGGCTTTCCCTGTGTCACTTGTCACTGCTCTGCACTGCAGCAAAGTGCTTAAGCACTGAGCAGATAACGGGCCGTGTCTGCAACCTGACGTCTCTACAGCTGTGTGAAGTCTGGTGGCATCCCCCTGTTCTTACACACACTTCCCTCTGCACACGTGGGTGCGCTCCAGATGGTCCCCACTGCATCTTCAGCAAAGGTGGACATCTGAAGGACAATTCCCTCCACAGCGGGGATCAAAAGGCCAGGGCCCAGGGCAAGGTCCGACAGGCACTGGGGGCACGATTGTCTCATGGTGACCTTGGCCTCCCCGCCATACCCAGACACCCCCAGGTCCCTCTCAGCACAGCACCAGGTGACTGCCACTCATTGCCCAGGGCTGACTTTGGACATAAACCCCACTTTTCACCCCGGAGCCTGGTGAGAACACAGGCCCAGGACGCCTTCTGACCACCATCCGGAAGGCGCACCCTGTGGACGGACAGCTCTGCCCTCCCAGCTGCGTCCTGCAAGTGCCCTGAGCCTGGCTGAAGGTGTTTCCTGCCCTTGATCCATTGTGAGAAGTGCTGGAATGTCTAGATCACATTTCTTCATCTGCCATGACTACTCTATGCCACGCACCAATGTCAGTGCAACTAACCCAGGCATCAACGCTGGCACAATACTGACAGATGCAATAATGTTAGCTCAGTAATAAATAACCCATGTGCCAACGTCAGCTTGATACGAACCAGTGCCCCAACATCACAGTACGATCCACATACTAACCCACACACCAACATCCAGACGGTACTGACCAAGCATCAGAATGGCACAGCACTAACCCATGCACAGTACTGACCAAGTGTCGACATGGTGCAGCACTAACCTGTGCACAGTACTGACCAAGCATCAGTGTGGCACAGCACTAACCATGCACAGTACTGACCAAGCATCAGTGTGGCACAGCACTAACCCGTGCACAGTACTGACCAAGCGTCAGCGTGGCGCAGCACTAACCATTCACAGTACTGACCAAGCATCAGTGTGGCGCAGCACTAACCATGCACAGTACTGACCAAGCGTCAGCGTGGCACAGCACTAACCCGTGCACAGTACTGACCAAGCATCAGTGTGGCGCAGCACTAACCCGTGCACAGTACTGACCAGGCATCAGCGTGGTGCAGCACTAACCATTCACAGTACTGACCAAGCATCAGTGTGGCGCAGCACTAACCATGCACAGTATTGACCAGGCATCAGCGTGGCATAGCACTAACCCATGCACAGTACTGACCAAGCGTCGGCATGGTGCAGCACTAACCATGCACAGTACTGACCAAGCATCAGCGTGGCACAGCACTAACCCATGCACAGTACTGACCAAGCGTCAGCGTGGCACAGCACTAACCCATGCACAGTACTGACCAAGCATCAGCGTGGCACAGCACTAACCCATGCACAGTACTGACCAAGTGTTGGGGTGGTGCAGCACTAACCCATGCGCTGACCAAGTGTTGGTATGGCATGGCACTAATCGTGCAGCGCAGTACTGACCAAGCGTCAGTGTGGCACAGCACCAACCCATGTGCCGACATCAGCATGATACTCACCAAGCATCAGTGTGGTGCAGCACTGACCCATGTGCTGATACTGGCATGGTACTGACCAAGTGTTGGCATGGCACAGCACTAACCTGTACACGGTACTGACCAAGTGTTGGCATGGCACAGCACTAACCCGCACACTGCTGTGATTCCAGTACTAACCCGCACACTGCCTTGACTCCAGGACCAACCCGGGCGCTGCGGTGACTCCAGCACTATCCCGCGCTCTGCCGTGATTCCGGCACTAACTCATGCCCCATCTTCATGTGACACAGCCCACGACAATGGCATGAGTAAAAAGGCAGGGCGTGACGCAAAACCAAACTTTAAAGAGGAAGGAGAAAACCACTCCTTACCCTCGCCATCCGTGGTTGTGGCCGCCGTGTTCACTCCAGGGTGGGGCGGGTCTGTCTGCTGGGGCCACAGTGCGGCCCTTCGCTCTCTGCCTCTGGAGGACTCTGCAGATCACACCCAGGCATTTAGGCTGCGGCCCTCGGCGGTGGTGCTGGGGGAGCCAGTGTGACGCAGATGCCCAGGGCGGGTGGACAGGTGCCAGTCCTGTGGAGAAGAGGGATGGGCTTGATGGTGCTTGTCTGAAATGCACTGACTCCCCCCAACCCCACCGCTTGCTGTGCCCCCATCCCAAATCCAGCAAGTGAGCTTGGAATGTTCTGTGCTCACCCACTTACATGCACAGGGGCCTGGGCATCCTAGGACCGGCCCGTCCGGCTTTCTGTGGCCTTGACTACTGTGGGGGTCTTGTTTTCCCACTCAGTCCCCACCCCTGCGAATCCTCTAAGCCTAGGTCACTCTGTTCAGTTGTCACACTGTGTTGCAGAGGGGGTGTCTGCTCGCTGGCCCCTGTAGGGCCACTTGGAGGGTGCCCAGTGGCATCATGCCAGGGGAAGGACTGCAGCGCTGTGGTCCTGCTGGGGTTCTTTCTACGGCCCCCAGGATGGCCTCTGTACTTTATGGGCCTGTTCCTGTTTTTTCCTGGCGCCTTCGTCTCCATCTTATAGGACTCAGTGTCTCACTTGGGCCGTGTGAGCCCGGGGTTGGGGAGGAACTTCCCCCTGCCCGGCTGTGCCCTCCCTCCTGGGGGTCTTACCCCTTCCTCCACACCACAAGAGTCAGGACGACGCTGCTGTCCCGCACCTCCTCCCCAACCAGGGTCCTGGGAGGCTTTGGGGTTTGAGGAAAGGAAGAAATCAGGCTCGTGCCAAACACTGGCTTGGAAACTGCGTGGGACTCAGAGCCAGCAGTCTGGACACCAGCCTGGCCTTTTGGTGCCTCGGTGTGTCTGCTGCACCTCCCTCTCTGGGTGATGGATGCTGAGGAGGAAGTGGAAGGATGCTGAGGAGGCTGGAGCCACTCCAGGTGCCCTCCCGCCCTCAATGCACTGGAGCGGCAGGAGCTGAGGCTCCCGTGGGGATCTCGGGAGGACTGGATTCCTGGGATCTTCCTCGGCACCCATCACCCCAGCTAACTCCAACTAATCAGTTAGAACATTTCCTAGATTCCTGTGACATTCTACATGTGAAAGTGCAGAGTGTCAGTGGCCGGGTCTTCGCCTGGCGGCTGTGCTTCTGGGACCCACGGTTCAGCCTTTCCAGGTGCTCCCCGGTCCCTCCGTTTCACCTGGGATAATTTGGACTGTCAGCAAGACATAAAAAACAGCTGCCTGCAGAGGCCACACGCACCACAGGCTCCGTCTCCACTGCCTGATTAATCCCTTCCAGGTCCTGGTGCCCGTGGGAACATCTGCACCCCATCTCTCCAGCCCACAGATGTGGAGGTGGGGACACCCAGGCTTCCCAAAAACCCCCTCCTGCACACTTACTCTGTCTTTAAGGCAAGTTTGCTCCTTTTTGGACTTTAAATCAGAGATCGGTGGCGTGTGTATGCTGCTTGTAAATAGCTCAGCTCTCGCCTGGGGCCAGCGCTGCCCATAAGGGGCCAGCGCTGCCCATAAGCGGTGTCTGCCAGCGTCCGTCTGTGGACCATGTCAGGCCCATAAGAAAGTTCTCAGGATCCTATGGCCATGAGCGAGGGCTGAGGCAATGCAGGGAGTCCTCCATAAAGCGGCGGTGAAAGAAGCGCCCTTTATTCTAATACGTGAACAGCAGAACTGAACTGAATTCTGCCATTTAAAAACCTTCTCCCAAGGATAACAGCAACATAAAAACATGTGCAAGCAAGCACACTGCCCCACTGCCTTTTCACACAGAAAAGGCACACGTGCAAAATAAGAGCCTGATCGTGAATCGGGCCCCGCCCGCCCACCAGCCTGGCTTCTGAAGGCAGAGAATAGCCTGATCTGTTGGGAAACTTCCATCGGTAGAATCACACCAGAAGCATGTGACTTCATGCAGCACCATGTTTATAAGACTTACCATATTTTTATCTTTTATTGTGGTAAAATTCACATCACATAACATTTCTGAGTAAGCAGTTCAGTGGTCCACGGTTGTGCAACCTGTACCCACACCCATCCACAGAACTCCCTTCAGCTTGCCAAGTGAAACTCGGTCTCCCTCAAATGCTAACTTCCCACCCCACCGTCCCAGCCCCTGCCATTCACCATCCTTCCCATCTCTGTGAAGCCGGCTGCTCTAGGGACTCACAGCACTAGCATTGGACAGTGTTTGTCTTTTTGTGACAAGGTTCTCAAGGTTCATCCATGCTATAGCAAGTGTCAGAGTTTCTAAGGCTGAAGAAAAAATATTCTGCTGTATGATGACACCACATTTCATGTACCGTTTCACCTATCCATGGACATTGAATTTCTTCCACCTTTCAGCAGTTATGGACAGAGCTACTGTGAACAGGGGGGTGGGGATGTTTCTTTGGGCTCCAGCTTTCAGTTCATTTGGGTATGTGTGCAGAAGTGGGATGGCTGAATCATAGAGCAGATACAGTTTTGATTTTTTGAGGAACTTCTACACCTTCTTCCACAGATGCTGCGCCATGTGCATTCCCCCAACAGTGCAGGGGGGTTCCAGTGTCTCTACTCTCTTACATGTTACTTTCTGGTTTAGCTTTGTTTTCTGTAGTAGGTGTAAAGGGATATGTCAGTGTGGTTTTGATTTGCATTTCCCAATGATTAGTGATGTTGAGTGTCTCTTCATGTGCTTGACTTTGTAAAATGGGTTCTCTATAAACATCCTTTGTTGGATGGATATCACTGAGGAACTACCGCAGAGTAAGGTAGTTATGAGGGGCAGAACCACGACTGTTTTCCTCTGAACGTCATTCTTTTCCTAGCACACCACCACACAGGATTGCAGCAAGTGGCTTCAGTGGCAACTTCATGTATGCATCCACTTATCCATCCATCTATCTATCCATCCATTCACTCATCCACCCATCCACCCACCCACCTACCTTCTCATCCATCCATCCAACCACCTACTCATTCATCCACCTATCCATCCACCCCACCACCCATCCATCTACCTATCAATACATCTATCCATCCATCCACCCACCCATTTATCTATCCATCCATTCCTCCATCCACCCAACCATCCACCTACCTTCTCATCCAACTATCCAAACACCTACTCATTCATCCATCTATCTATCCACCCCACCACCCATCCATCTACCCATCAATACATCTATCCATCCATCCACCCACCCATGTATCTATCCATCCATTCATCCATCCATCCACCCACCCACCCACCCACTTACCCATCGTTCTGTTTGTCTATCCATCCACCCACTCATCCATCCCTGTGCCTGCTACCTATGTACCTGCCCACCAGTCTATCTACCCATTTATTCATGGTTCATCCATCTATCCACTCATCTATACATATACCCCACCCATTCATCCATCTATCTCATCACCCAGGATGCGTCACACCATTTATACACCATTCATCCATCCAGTCACCATCCATCCACCCATCCACATACACACCCATTCACCCACCCATCCGTCTCTCCACACATGTATTCATTACTTCCCATCCATCCGTCTACTTACCCACACATCTATTTATCCATCTAACCACCCACAATTCACCACCCACCCATCCACCTACCCATTTACTCACAATTACTCCATCTACCCACTCATCTATTCATCTATCCATCCACCCATTTGTCCACAATTCATTACCCACTCATTACCCACATACCCATCCATCCACCCACTTATTTATCCATCTACTCACCCATTTATCCACAATTCATCCACCCACCCACTCACCCAGCCACACACCCACCCATCCATCCACCCATTCACCCACTCATCTATCCATCACCTATTCATTTACCCACAATCCATCCACCTACCCCCTCACCCATCCACCTACCCATTTATCCACAGTTCATCCATCTACCCACTCATGTATTCACCATCCATTCATCCACCCACTTACCTATCCGTCTACCCAGCCGTTTATCCACAATTCATTCACCAAGCCCCTCATCTAGATATCCATCTGTCCATCCAGGCGTCTACCCAACCACTCATCTATCCGTCTACCCAGACGTTTATCCACAATTCATTCACCAAGCCCCTCCTCTATATATCCATCAGTCCATCCAGGCGTCTACCCAACCACTCATCTATCCGTCTACCCACCTGTTTATCCACCATTAATCCATCTGCCTACTCATTTTCCCATTCAACCCTCCACTCATCTATCTATCCACATCTATTTACTGCAGTTCACCTCCCCACCCACTCACGTATGCATCTACTCACCCATTTATCCACAGATCATCCATCTGCCCCCCCACGCACCATCTACCACCCGACCCCGAGAGACCTGCTGTGTCTACAGCCTGACACTGTGCCCAGCCCTATCTGTTCCAAGCCTGAGGAATTCTTGATGCTTGATTCCTGCTTAGTCTCCACTGGACCTACCTGCTCTGGTGACTGCTCCTCTGCCTTGGCCTCGCCCTGATCCTCTGTTGATTGCTGCATGTAGTTCTGCTCTGAGCTCCAGGGGCTTCCTGCCGCTGGGGGCCTGGCCCCTGGATGCTCTAGTCTTAGACACTGTTGGGAGCAAGCAGTGCCAGGTAACACACATGTCTTCCTCCTGGGGCCTTCGAGACCTTTGCAGCCCAGCCCCAGCTGCCAGTCCACCCACCGTAAACTCATACGACCCCTGTACTTCATGCCTCTGCCTGTGCTGTTCCAGCCTAGGCCACCCTCCCACAAATCACCCTTGTAGCCTGCAAAGCACATTCCCACGTGCTTTGTCCAGATTCTGCACTACAGCGTTCCACAGGGCCTGTGATTACTAACAAAGATGATGTGATGACTAACGTCTCATGCTCTCCGGAAGGCAGGCCTGCGCTCACACATCCTGTGCAGAATCTCAGCAGATCCTTTCATCAACCCTAGAAGGCAGGTTCTGCTATCACCCGCCTTACAGAGGAGGACCCCCAAGGCTGAGAGAGGGAATGAGACTCACTCCAAATCACACAGTGAGCAGCTGAGCTGAATCCCAACCCTGTCTGATTCCAGAGCTGGCCCAGTGGTGAATCCTCAGCCTGGCTGCCAGCCCTGGACGGGGGATCCGCACCTGAGCTGTCTGTTCCTGAACTGAAAACAAGAACAAATGCTTGCACAAATGACTCAATGAACTGACAGAGGCTCAAGCCAACAGCACTGGTCACAAGGGCCAGAAGTTCTCGGCCGTTAGCCCTCAAAGGAAAGCCTTGACACCACAGGGAAGCACTCAGCAACGGACTTTTCCTTCCTGGAGAGGAGGGAGGAGGAGGTAAAAGCCAAGAGAAAAACAGGCAGGCGAGGCGGGAGCCTGGAGGGGGTCCCGTGGAGCGAGCACGGCTGCTTCGGATGTCTGGAATTTGGGCACCCGTGGAGCACATAGTGGTGAGCATTCGGTTTCCGTGCTGCAGGTGGGCAGAACGTCACTGTCCGGGCGGCTCAGAACAGAAGTGTGCACACGGGTGCTCAGGGAGTCACTTGATAAGCAGGCCCCATGCAGCCAAGCCCCAGCCCGAGCCTCTGGCTGTCCCCATTTTCCACACCGTCCAGGCAGCAGGTGTGAGTGTCCAGGACCCTGGTGAGCTGGCTGGCCACATGGACACTCAGAGCCATCAACCCACAGTACTGCAAGGTCCAGCTGGTTTGTGAGCAGCTGACCTGCTCTCCTCCCCTTTGCCCTCAACATCCTTGGGAAGGAGGGGTGGCAGGGCTGGGAGGCTGAAGGTCAGGGAGCTGGAGTCCCCTGACTGGGTGAGGAGCAGGGCCCTGGCCGGACCCTCTCTCTACCCATGTGGGCTTGGGGTCATCCAGGCAGATGCGCACCAGAATTCAGATCCATGAAGATTTGGCGTTTCACTGCAGATGCAATTTACCTCCAAGAAGAAAAAGAGCCACTAATGTATGCCGACCTCCAGCTGACGATGACGATGATGGCTTTGCCCATCTATGGGAGGGAGTGCCGATGTCACAACCACCTAGAAATGCAGGTGGGGACCTAGATTCTGATGACACCTTGCCCCCGTCTACAGGAAGCAGTGCTGATGTCACAATGACCTAGAAACGCAGGACACGAACCTACGTGCTGATGATGGCTTTGCCCGTCTATGGGAGGGAGTGCCAATGCCACAACCACCTAGAAATGCAGGACATGGACCTAGATCCTGGGTGGTGGTTTCTAGAAAACACTCTGCTCTAAAGGAGCTGGGGCTCTGTGAGGAAGTGGCCAAGTCCAGGGCAAGGGCAGGAGAAGGACGGCATGCACCTGACCATTTGTGCTTGGAAGCTGGACATCCTCGGAGAAGGTGGGGACAGGTGGGTCTGAACACCTCAGGAGCCATCAGAAGCCACCGAGGTTGTAACTCATGGAATAGAGTGACAACTCCCAAGGCTATCCTGGGGACAGAAAAACCAGCAAGCGTGTGTTGGGGGGATGGGTGGGCAGCTCCTGAGAGCAGAATACCATTCAGCAGGTGCAGAAGACGTGATTTAAACAAGCGTCCTGGTAAGAAGGGGCAGGAGGAGGCCACGCAGCCCACGTGTGGCGGGGCCCGTGGTGTGTTCCGAAGGTCTCATAGTGAGATGTTGAGAAAAGAGAAAAATAAAGAGGAGGATTGGGGAAAAGAGAAAAATGCACCACAGGGTGACGTTCCTCTCCCGTGGGAAACACAGTCACACCTGCCTGCTAAGGGCCTGGCCACTGGGGGCAGTTTTTATTCATGTTTTGCAGGGAAAGCAGCTAAGGCACTGAGAGGTTACGCAGCTTGCCCCGGCCAGCTGTGGACAGCGGAAAACTCAAAAGCCAGTTCCACCAGTGCGGAGCCCAGATCCCGCCTGCCCCGCCATCACCTGCTCCTCATGGAAAGACTGTGCTGTGAGCAAGGGGAGGATGGGCGGAGGGACCCCCCTTGAGCCCAGCTCCCCTAGGCCCTGCATGGCCCAGGCCCTCCTAGGTCAACCAAAGCCCCGTCTCTCCTCCCTGAAGCCCGTCACCTTCCATGCTCTTCTAAGGGCCTGAATGTGACGCCACTGCACAGACCTAGGGCTCTGCATGTCCAAGGATCCACTCCACATTCTGGGAGGCTCACAGAGGGTGGCGACCTGCTAGGGTCCCACAGCTCGTAGGGGCCAGGCTGGGCGTTTTCTGCAGAGAAAACATTTGATGTACTTCAAGTGACTGCGGGGCACCCTCCAGGATCACCTCAAAAACAATTTTATGGTGGCCTGGACTTAGTGACTTGCTTCCAAAGAACAGAGTGGAGAAGCATCATCAGCATGGCCTCAGCCTGGCGTCCAGGTCAGCGTCCACCGCCACGTGTCCTGTTGGCGGTGTCGACCCTCGTGGGTATGTGAGGCGCCCAGCACTTGACCACCGCGTGTTCTTCCTGAAAACCTGTGATCTCGCTATACCCAGGAGAAAAACACCAGGAAAACTGACATGGAGGAGCAGTCCACAGAATATTTAGCTGGTCCTTCTCAAAACCTTCAATGTCCTCAAACATAGGGAAATTCTGAGAAATGGTCTCCGCTGGGAGGAGGCCATGGGGAAGAAATGCCACGTGGGTCCCGGGACAGAACAGAGACATTGGTACAAGAAAAAAGCAAACAAGCCCATCCAAAAATGGGCAAAGGAAATGAACAGACACTTTACAAAAGAAGACACTTTACAAAAGAAACATATGAAAAAATGCTCATCATCACTGGTCATTAGAGAGATGCAAATCAAAACCACATTGAGATACCATCTCACGCCAGTTAGAATGGCGTTCATTAAAAAATCTGGAGACAACAGATGCTGGAGAGGATGCGGAGAAATAGGAACACTCTTACACTGCTGGTGGGAGTGTAAATTAGTTCAACCATTGTGGAAGA
>CM052654.1:1600564-1623944 GCA_028533165.1 Leontopithecus rosalia
CAGGGACAGCGGGACGGGGGGAGCGGGGGAGGGATGGCATGGGGAGAAATGCCAAATATTGGTGAGGGGGCAGAAGGCAGCAAAACACACTGCCACGTGTGTACCTATGCAACTATCTTGCATGTTCTGCACATGTACCCCAAAACCTAAAATGCAATAAAAATTTAAACAAAAAAAAAGAAAACTCCTAAAATCAGAACAAAGCCTGATGTTTCCTTGCAGTCAAGCAATGTTGGTGGTGGACAGACCAAGGTCGTCTTCTCAGCACAGCTGAATGCACCAGAGACGCATAAGACGCCAGCGAGGGGGAAACTGAGGACAGGGCATGGGAACGCAAGGCCGTCGCTGCCACGACCCTAGGAATCGGAAGTTCTTCCAAAGTTTACTTTGTTTTTTTGAGATGGAGTTTCGCTCTTGTAGCCCAGGGTGGAGTGCAATGGCGTGATCTCGGCTCACCGCAACCTCTGCCTCCCCTGTTCAAGTGATTCTCCTGCCTCAGCCTCCTGAGTAGCTGGAATTACAGGCACGTGCCACTACACCCAGCTAATTTTGTATTTTTAGTAGAGACGGCGTTTCTCCATGTTGGCCAGGCTGGTCTCAATGTCACGACCTCAGGTGATCCGCCCGCCTCGGCCTCCCAAAGTGCTGGGATTACAGGCGTGAGCCACCGCATCTGGCAGTAGTTCACTTTTAAAATACGGGGAAAAGACTTGAATAGACATTCTGCGAAAGACGACGTGTCAGTGGCAAATGAACACATGCAAAGGAGCTCAGCCTCCACGCTGAGGGGCAGGGAAATCAAAGCCCGTGTGCACCTGCTGGAACAACCCTGATCAAGATCCTGTTAAAACAACGCAGGGACAGTGAGAATGTGGAGACATCGGACGCCCGCTCGTGCTGCCCGGTCGGCTGGCTCAGCCACTTCAGAAAGTGGGCAGCTGCTGAGTTAAAAGGTGAAAGGCAGGCTTGCTCAGGACCCCGCAATGCCACCCCGAGGAACCCCTGAGTGAAGTAAAACACTGAATATTCATCGCTGTGTCATCCCAAACAGCCTGACCCCAAACCGCCGCTGTGATCCTGCTGGCCCTGTGGGCCACTCTAACCTAACCTCCCCACCCCAGCCTCCTCCTGGACTTGGGTAAGTCAATCTGCCAACAGGCATGCCCTCCCCTCCGTTTCCACCCAGCTCTCATCCCCCAAGGACCCACCCCAAATCTGGGGGCCGCTCCTGAGAGGCCAGCTAGCCCCAGAGGGAGGAACACAGAATCTGTTTGGGACCAAAAGGGACTCAGCTCAGCTGGAGAAAGTGGGCTATTTCCAGCCTCAGCGAGCACGTGCTGCTCTGGGCCCCATGCTGGGCCAGCCCTGGGCACCAGGAGATGAGCAGAGCCAGCCCCCGGGACCCTCCTCGCCATGTCTGATACGGCAGCACTTCAGTATGTGTGGTACTTCTGGTCCAGGGGTGGGCATTGGGCTCCTGGGCCTTCACGACTGGCACTGAAGTGAGGCGTGGGCAGGAAGGTGTTGGGTGGGATTCCTCCCTGGGGCACTTAAATGGGGCCACAGAGAAAGAATCGGTGTGGTGACAGGTGGAGGTGGGACTCCATGAGAGCCACGGTCAGGAGGAGTCCTCGGTGTGCAAGGTGTAAATAAGCTGCAGCGACGGGAGCAGCCGAGCTACACGGAGACTGAGAGCCGCGGGGAGAACGCAGACGCAGTGAGCCCCAGAGCCGTGAGCCACGGACACCCAGCTCCTCTTGCAGGCGACCCGGAACTTCTGGAACCCAGTTCCCGAGGCCATGGCAGGGGCTCTCTGGGGCTCCCCTGCTTGTGGCCCGGATGGGGTTGCAGAGGACACACTCATCGAGCTCACACCTGCAAACATTGATTGTACAAAGTGGGTCCTTCTGGTCACACCAACTAAAGCTGCCTGGGGAAGGCCAGGAAAAGAAGCCGGGGCACAACGTTGCTCCCAGAAAGGAATTCTCCGCAAGTCCAGCCGCTGCGACTGCCCTGTGCCACCGGAGACAGCTGTATCCACGGCGGCTGAGGTCCCCGGCTCCAGCTCCAGAAGGAATGTTCTTACCGCTGTCACACACAAACCAGTGTGTCACAGGTCCTCAGAACCTCCCGGTGCCGGTGAACTTTCTCAAAGCAAAACCCACGGTCCTGCTGGTTCTCCAGCCTTCTCCTGCTCTACAGATGCCCCAAAATACAATTCTTTCTTCCCAAATAAAACGTTCAATTTGGAAATTCATCTCTCCATTTTTATGTTGACTTCAACATACCCCAGGAACCGTGAGGCCTCGAGGACACCCGTGACCTTCCCTACGCCTGGTTCCTTCATGCAGGACAGGCAGTGCCGTTGCCTGGAGCCTGGGCCTGGGGCCTGGCAGCTCAGCCGGAGCCGCCCCAGCAACGTCCCTGTAGCCCCAGCCACACCGTCGCTGCCGTCAGTGTGGACCCGGCCTCCCCGCAGCCCGGAGTCCTCTCTAGCTCCAGTGGCTCCATCCCTGCGGTCACTGAGGATCGATCTCCCAGCAGCTCCAGCACGCTCCTTGTAGCTCCAGTGGAGCCGTCTCTACTGTCAGCGCGAACCCAGCCTCCCCGTGGCCCCAAGTCCTCCCTGCAGCTTCAGTGCTGCCGTCTCTGCAGTGAACCTGGCTTCCCAGTGGCCCCGCACTACAGGGAGGGGCTGGGCCCCTTCCCCTCCTGAGCTTCCCAGCAGCCGGCCAGCCTCATTGCTGACCCTCAGCCATGGCCAACCCCATGCCTGTCCGAGGGCACAGGCCGTCATCCCCATGGAGCTCAGGCATGATGCCTAGGCAGGGGCCCTCCAGGAAGCCTGGCACATGGGGGTGGCAGCTCAGGCTTGTTGGGGGTGGGGAGCTGGCCAGGCAGTCAGGGCCCCACACATGTGACTTTGGGCAAATCCCATCCCCTCTGGGCCTCTGTCTCCATTTGCCAGGAGAACAATGGGCTCTGCTGAGCCAATTACCTTCATCCAAACTAACGGACTGAAACCACCTCCGCTGAGGCAGCCAAGGGGGTGGAGAAGCCGGTGGGGTCCCCGGGCCGGGCGGCGAGCAACCCAGTGCGGCTGCGGGAAGGACAAGCCACCACCCTAGGTGCAGAGCTCCACAGTGCACAGCCCACTCGCACCTGCTCCTCCAGCATCCCTGTGGCCCAGGACAGGCAGGTTTCCTATGACCCACTTCACAGATGGGAACACTGAGGTTGCGGGAAGCTCAGTGAGGAGCTCGGGGTCCCCGGCCACACAGTGTGGCTCTAGCTTTGTGCTGATGCCACGTGCCACATGCACTCCTTGCTGGGATGTACCTGGCCCCGCCGGAGAAGACAGCGGCAGGAGCACCCAGCCCTCCTGGAGGTCACCTGCCCCCCTGTGCCACCGCCATTCATGACTCGAAGGGAGGCCAAAAGGAAGTCCCAGGTTATTTCCTAGCAGTGCCTCCTGTGGGTCTCGGGGTGAGGCTGGGCTGCTCTGCTTGGGAGTGGTGCCGGGAAAACCTCCTGAGAGGTCCCAGGAAGGCCCCTGGCCTCCTTCCCCCTCACCCCTGATTTCTTGGAGCCCTTTCTCGGTCACTGTTCTTCTGGTGAGAATGCTGGTCTCAGAGCTGAAACCGGGTGAAGTCACCCCGGAGGAGGAGGAAGCCAGAGCAGCCGGTGACTCACCCACACGAGACCATGGGCGGCAGCCAGCGCAGAGCGGGGCTCCCCACTGCTGACTGCGATCCAGGCAGCGCCTTGGCCCGAGGTGTCCCTGGGGGGCGGCGGGGCAGCTGCCGAAACCTGAACTCCTCTGCCCTGCCCCCATCTCTTGACCCCACACATCTAGCAGGTCAGCGCCAGAGGAAATCCTTGAAGAAAAGGGGAGTCTCCCTTGCTGAGCACAGAATCGCCATCAGGCCTGTGTGCCCTGTCCCTGAGGACAGGAAGGACATGGGGGAGAGGCCATGGTCACCCCCAAGAGCCCCCAGACCCACTGGAAAGCAGCCTGGTAAGCATCTGAGAAACACGGCCTGTGCCTGGCACAAGGGTACAAGGCGGGGGTGGGGGTAAGGGGGCGTGGTCAGGCAGCCCAGGGCCATACCAAAGCCCCGGAGGTGCTGTGCTGGACAAGCAGGGCAGGAGCAGGAGGGGCTCGGGCAGTGGGGGTGTGTGCTGAGCTTGAGGTGTGGCTGGGCTGGGAGGCCGGGCAAAGTTGGGTCTCTGGCCAGTGCAGGGGTCAGGCGGTGGTGCTAGGGGAGGAGGACGTGGGAGGAAGATGGGCTAGATGAGGTGCCAGGGGTGAACCCAGCAGGTGTGGGAGGTGCCATGGGGGTATGATCAGGCACAGATGGGAGGGTGGGCATGGGGGGTGGGGAACAGAGCAGAGGACAGTCCTGGGGCCAGCACAGGAGAGGAGGCATCTCTACAGTACCCCAGCCTTGGAGACAGGGCTGGCTCACCTCAAAGGGGGCCATGGGAGAGAGGAGGCAGGCATCGGGGCTGGACAGCCCGGCCCTGGGAGCACGTGGGGGTAGAGATGCACACAAGGTGGGCAGCCTTAGGGCAGGGCAGGAGCCACGGAGCACCCCTGCTCTCTGTGGTTTCAGTGTAGGAGAAGGAGGAACAAGCTCCTCCTGGAAGCAAAGGGGCCTGAGAACCCCGGGGCAGATGGACCTTCTAGGCAGCACCGTCCGGCGAGGCCAGCTGCATGTGGGGGAGATGGTCCCAGGGCCAGCTTGGTGCCAGAAGCAGGTCCCGGGGGCAAGTCTCCCACGGGCTGAGCTCCATGAGCACACGTGGCGTGGACACCAGGCCAGGGAGGCTGGCATGCGCAGCAGGCTCCTTGGGAAGGGGAGAAGTGCTTCCTGTCAATCTGCTCCGGTCAGCCCAGCTCGGGGTTCGTGGCCACACAGGTCAGCAGGAAGGGGAGGACACTGCACAAGGCGGGCAGGAAGGTAGCCTCCGCCCGGGCCATCAGGCTTGGGGGTGGGGGTCTCAGCAGGCCTCCTCTCCTCCTGTGCACCACAGGCAGCTCTGGGAGGGGAGAGGCCGTGTCTGGAGGGTCCTTTTCACAGCGCTAGCCTGTCCGTCTGCCACTACGGCCGCAAGGGGCTACAGGTCCTCTGGTGGACCCCAGGCCTCCTGGGAAAGTGAGGCTTGGATTGCCCACTGCACCCCTGACCTCTTCTGAGCCCCTCAGCTGGGCCACAGCAAAGTCCCAGTCCACCCTCCTCAGTAGGTGCCAGGCCCTTGTCCAGCCTGTGCCCTCTGACAACCCTGCCATGCCCGCATGCCCACCTCTCCCTCCTTCTCCTTTGGACCCTGCACACGTTGGCACAGAACATCTCCTTGCTGGGGGAACCCTTCACATAAGCGGCCCAGGCCAAGCACAGCCTTCTGGGCAGACACAGGGAGGGGGCATTGCCAACTCACAGAGGACTCACCTCGGCGTCCTGCAGCGGGCTGGCACAACCCAGCCTGCGACACAGGCCTTGTACGCATCTGTTGAGGACACCAGTGAATTGCAATCCTCCAGTTCGCTTTCTACTCCACAGGCCCAACAACTGGGCGGGGGAGGGTGGACTTTCGCTGGACGCCGTGAAGACAGAGTCACGTCCAGGAACCTGTAACCCCCGGGGTTGGACAGACCAGTGCCAGCGAGCTCCGTCGAGAACTGACACGAATCCCTGAAGACCTGTAGTTCTCATACGGAGCTTATTTTTCCTTCCGTTTTCAAAGGTGGGATTTTCACAGGTCTGCGTCTCCCGGGCCACGGCTGCATTGCTGAGAATGATCCCCAGCTGTCCCGAATGAAATGCACTCCTCCATCGCGAGGGAGCCCAGCCCCACTCGAGCGGGTCAGAGCTCAACCGTAGGAGGCTGTGTGGGGGTCACGCCACCGCAGGACGCAGCTCTGCCAGAACCCTGCTTTATTGCACTTAGCTAATTCCCAAGATAAACCACTGGGAATTTCCATGTAAGCACTTAGGCCTTTGTTTATGACAATCTTTGATCCACTGAGAATGTTTAGAACTCACTGAAGCATCCCTGACCCTGCCCAGCACTGGCCCGCCAAAACCTGCGAGGGCGGCGAAATTGTTGGCCTGTCCTTGGTCTGTGGGGATCCAGGACCCGAGGAGGGGGCCCCAATAGGGAGTCTCTGCCACCCAGGTGGTGGGGGCTGTGCCAGGACTCTGGAGGCGCCTGCCCATGGCCAAGTTTACGGCTGTCTTTTCCAGAACTGACCCAAGAGCCCTAGACAGCCCCATGGGAGGGCTCATCTTCCTCCACCCACGGGAGGAAATTTGCAACCATCAGTGACCTGCAAAGTACAGACTGTGATGGGCTGCCCCATCCAGCAAAGCCCAGGCACCTACCCAGACACTCGCTTTAGAGGCCACTGCCCCAAATGGCCCCTCTCCAGTCCCTAAAACGCAGCTCAAACGCAGCTCCCCTGGGCTCTGAGCAGCCAGCCTCCCTTCTTACTCTGGGATGGTTTCTTCAAAACTCTCTGGAGCGTGTCCAGTTCTTTTGTGATTTCAGGGTGTTTTATTTCCAGCACAGATTTCTATTTCTGCTATCACCGGGATGGAAAAGGCCTCTTCCCCGATCCCCGCAATCCCAAGAATCCAACTCCTTCGGTAATACCGGGTGCAGACACAGCCCTGTGACACAGAAGGCTGAGCGCTGCGGAAAGGCCGGTGCAGCCTGCAGCTCCCCCGCTCGAAACACACAGATCAGCCTCACGAAGCTCCGGGAAGTTGCTTTGGGACGAGCCGGCCGTCCCGCACAGATGGCGGAGAGAGAAGGGGTGGGAGCTCCAGCCAGCGCAGTGCTGTGGCCCTGTTCTCCAGTTCCTCGGGTGTGAGACCTTCCTCGGGCTCAGGGAGGGGGCCTCTGAGTCCTCGTCCACAGAAGCCCTCTGTGCCACCGGCGGAGAACAGCCAGGAAAGAACCTTCTCCCTGGAGAAGCAGATGGAATTCTTGGTTTCTACAGCTGCTCCCTGCCTCTTCCCACAGCCACGGGGAGGGCAGTTAACCGAGGCAGCCACCACCTCAGACAGACCTCGCCCCGTGTAGGGTGGGGGAGGAACGTCAGGTGCACTGTGTGTGTGTGAAAGACAGGTGTCAGGTTCAGCTTGTTAATTTCACTTCTCCAGGTTCTCAATCCACCAAAATCAGCTCTTTACAAAGGCCAGGACCTGCCCTTCCAGAGGGCAGGATCATACTTCCCAACACTTCAGGATTCAGGGTCTTGTGGCTTTTCGTCCATCAGAGACTCTAGACGAGGACAGGTGTGACATCAGACCAGTCTCCGGTCTCTGGCAACCTCAATTCCTCAGCTGGAGGCATGGCCTACCGTGCATTCCGGGGCTGGGGTCAGTACTCACCCCGTAGCCTTGGACCACGAGCCTCCCCCAGCCCAGAATGGAATGGAGACAGTCAGGATGGCTCAGATGTGGCAGAGGCGGTGCTGTGTGAGGGGCGGTGGTACCCATGCCTCTTCTCACAAGGAAAAGGAACCTCGAAGTGCTTCCCTCTGCACGCTCTGCCTCCCTCAAATGCGGGCTCCTTCCTCTCCCACCCGCATTAGCAGCTCAGGCCCCAAAAGGGCCCACCTGTGTCCCGCCCACCATCTGTGAGAACGCAAATTGCCTCCTGGGGTACCTTGCAGTGTGCTCGAGCCTCTCTGGACCCTATCCCCCCGTCAGAACCAGGAAGCCCCCGTCAGCCACTGAGACCCCCGACGCTGGCCCGAGCTCATTTTAGCTTCATCTTCCCCGCCGTGTCTCTGTCTCCCGGGGCTGCAGGCGTTTCGCTCGTGGCTGCTTCACACCCGTGTCTGCCTCCCTGGCCACGTGCTGCCTCCTTTTCTCTGTGTCTGAAACTTCTCTCTTATTGGGACCTTCTGATGCCATCAGACACCGCCCTGCCACGGTCCAGAATAGTATTCCCATCGTGAGATGCTCAATTCAGTCACACCTGCAGAGACCCTTTCTCCCGTGGAAAGTCTATTCACAGGTCCCAGCGATTAGAATCTGATAGCTCTGGGGCCAGTACACGTGGGTTTGAGATTTGATCACGGAGAAAAGAAACGACGGCATTCAGCTCTGTGACCTGGTAAACAGGGAGCCACTGAGCGTGATTGAGAAAGTCAAAATCAAGCGGTCTGGTAAGAGTCAGGCCTCTCCGCCCCATCCCAAACCCAGCCAGTTTCTCAGTGTTTGTGAGAGCTGTGTCCTCCCAGCAGCAAACAAGGCACACGTGTGTGCACAGAAACCAGTACCTACCACTCTAGACAGCCCCCAGGACCAACGCCGGGTGCGGGACTGATGGCGGGAGGGCAGAGGGAAGCGTGAGTCCTGTGACCAGGGACCCAGCGCTCATGGAAACCTGCTCCGTCCAAGGCCTTAGGCTGAGCCTGGTGTGCACCAAATCAGCGAAACTCATCCTCTCACTCAGCCAAGTGCTTTTTTTTTTTTTTTTGAGACGAGTTTCACTCTTGTTACCCAGGCTGGAGTGCAATGGCGCGATCTCGGCTCACCGCAACCTCCGCCTCCTGGGTTCAGGCAATTCTCCTGCCTCAGCCTCCTGAGTAGCTGGGATTACAGGTGTGCACCACCGTGCCCAGCTAATTTTTTGTATTTTGAGTAGAGACAGGGTTTCATCATGTTGACCAGGATGGTCTCGATCTCTTGACCTCATGATCCACCCACTTCGGCCTCCCAAAGTGCTGGGATGACAGGCATGAGCCACCGAGCCCGGCCCCAAATGCTTTTTAAAGTGACTTTTGCCGGGTGCGGTGGCTCACGCCTGTCATCCCAGCACTTTGGGAGGCCGAGGCGGGAGGACCATGTGGAGTCAGACATTGGAGACCGGCCTGAGCAACGTAGTGAAACCCCGTCTCTACTAAAACACACACACAAACCCCCCCCCACACACAAAATCTAGCTGGGAGTGGTGGCGGGCACCTGTGATTCCAGCTCCTCAGGGGCCTGAGGCAGCAGAATCGCTTGAACCACGAGGTGGAGGTTTCAGTGAGCCGAGATCGAGCCACTACATCCAGCCTGGGAGACAGTGCAGAGGGAGACTCCCTCTCAAAAAAAATAATAATAAACAGAGAAGGAAAATTATTATTTTAACAAAAGAATTTTAAAAAGTGACTTTTTATTCTAGAAGAGTTTTAGATTTACAGAAAAATATGTAAATCTGCTCAGACGTCCAGGAGGGCCGAAGGCTGAGCCTGCAGCTCCCCAGGGTCAAGAATCTGTCCCTGGAGGAAGGCATCAGCACGTGGGGTTTGGGGGGACGCCTGGGGGTCGCGGTGTGTTGAGACCCTGAGAGACTGATGGGAGTGCAGGTGGGAGGCAGTGAGAAGCAGAGAGAGGCTCCTTGAGAGGGGGAGGCTGTCGGGTTGGGGGATCCTGGGGCTCACAGGGATTCTGGGGGTCATGGGGAACCCCACGTTTGGGGGCTGGAAGGCGCCCCAACTGCCGAGGCCCTGCCGAATCAGGTCCCGGGTCGTTCCTAGAGTATTTCCTCCCTAAATGAACAAAAGGCCACAGCCTTCTGCCACGGAGAAGCACACGGAGCACCCACATCTAGAGGTGGAAAAGCCTCTTGTATTTCCCGAGCAGCCCGGCTGGAAACAATGGTGGTTTTGTTTCACAGACTCCAAAGAATCCGGCGGGCACAGGAACGGGGGCGCGGGATGCCGCGGGGAGGCGGCTGCCACTGAGGACGCCTCTGCGGCCTGCTTCTGGGGGTGGGAGGACTCCTCTGCGGCCTGCTTCTGGGGGGTGGGTTGGCCGTGTCCGGGAGGAAATCCCACAACTTCCCACTCACAAGCCAGTGGGTGGCCCGGGGCCTGGTGCACCCAGCCTCATTCCGACAACCTTCTTCTGCCTCGTGGGCCTGGTTCTTTGTTTTCCCCTGAGGAAAGTTTGCTTAAAGAGAAAGACACACACACAGACCGTTCTCTGGTCCTTTGAAGGGCTGAGCTAAGCTGGGCCAGATGGGAGGGTGTACTCAGTCACCCCCGAGAACAAAGCACTCCCATGAGTTTTGGGGAGACAAGTGTGTCTTCTCAGTTCAAATCTCCACCACCCCACAGACAAGGCAGTTCAAATCCAGGCTCCGCCACCACCTGCCGCGCAGGTAGGGCAAGCTCTGAGCGTCTCTGAGCCTGGGTCCCTTGAGTGTGAAATAAGCGCAGTGTATTAGGATCGCCGCGAGGGGTGCTGTTGAACGGTGCGTCTCCCACTGGCAGCACGGAAGTCCCACAAGGCTGGGGCTGCGTTTTCCCCACTCGCTGCTGCAAGCCCTCCAAAATGGCAGCCGAGTTCACCACCACCACCATCACCCTCACCCAAACACTTAGATCTCCACGTGTCTAAAAGAAACCGTGGGTTTGTGTCAAATGCTACAATGCTCAGTGTCCCCAAAGCTAGAGCCACCACTAAGAAAGTTCTCTCTGATATCACTGCCTTAAATTTGTAGCCCAGAACCCTAGGTAACCATGGGCACCTTTTGTGCTGGGCCGACTTCAACTGATGGCTGCAGGGCCCCCATCCCTGGCAGAGAAGGCCATGGGCAATGTAGAGGGTAAGCTTGGGGTGGCAGGGAGGTGAGCAGTTCAGCCCTGCGGAACTGTGCTGTCTCATGGGAGCAGCCCTCCCTCCAGTAACCTTCCCTGAGCAAGATCCTCCAGTGTCAGCAGGTGGTCTTGAACTCCCTTCCTCTGTGACCCAGTAATTCAGAGATCTTAATGATGTTTCCCCAGAGTGGGAGCATAGTGGCTGTTCCCTAACACACACACAGGCACGCACGCACACATGCACACACACAGGCACGCACACATGCATGCACAAACACAGGCACGCACACACGCATGCACAAACACAGGCACGCACACACGCATGCACAAACACGCACACACAAACGCACACACGTGCACACACACAGGCATGCACACGCACGCGTGCACACACGTGCGTGCACACCGGCATGCACACACGCACACACATGCATGCACAAACACGCACACACGCACGCGCACACAGACGCAGACACCCTTTCTCTGCTATGTGAGTCTCCCGTAATTTGTCTATTTCTCAGGTATGCCCTTTTCTCTCCCGTAATGTGTCTATTTCTCAGGTATGCCCTTTTCCCTCCCGTAATTTGTCTGTTTCTCAGGTATGCCCTTTTCCCTCCCGTAATGTGTCTATTTCTCAGGTATGCTCTTTTCTCTCCCGTAATGTGTCTATTTCTCAGGTATGCTCTTTTCCCTCCCGTAATGTGTCTATTTCTCAGGTATGCTCTTTTCCCTCCCGTAATTTGTCTGTTTCTCAGGTATGCCCTTTTCTCTCCCATAATTTGTCTGTTTCTCAGGTATGCTCTTCTCTATGATACTTGTCTCGTACTTGCTCTTTGGGTCGTCACTGCTTCTACTGATCTGCACCAGATTCTACTGCTGCTGCCTCTGGTTGGGACAGAACTGCACAGTTAGTTATCTTAGGAGTGTTTCCTTGCATTCCGTGGAGGGCACCAGAGGCCTTGCGGCACGTGGGCACACCGGTCAGAGGATGCAGAGTGAAAGGAAGCTTCTGGATGTGCATCCTGTTCTCATTCTGGAGCCAAGGAAGTGAGAGGGGGAAAAAGGGAAGAGATTCTAGAGCCTTCCATAACTCAGGGGTCTCACACATAACTCAGTTTCCACAACGCTGTGCCCAGCTCAGCCCTGTGGGTAGAAGCAGGGTCTGGGATTCCTCTGCTGACCAGGGAGTGGACTTTGTCCAAGTTATTTACCTTCCCAACCTCATCAATGAGCATAAAAAGGGCACTTGCAAACAATCAATCCAGACATGGACCTTCACAAAATATAACCCAAAATGGATGCCAGACCTAAATGAAAAGCTACAAAACTCCTAGAAGATAACATGAAAGAAAATCTAGATGACCCAGGGTTTGGCAATGACTTTTTAGATCCGACACCAAAGGCAAGATCCAGGAAAGAAAGAACTGATAAGCTGGACTTCATTAGGCTGAAGACTTCTGCTCTGTGAAATATGCTGCCAAGACAATGAAAGGACAAGCCACAGACTGGGAGAAAATATTTTTGATGGAAATATCTGAGAGAAGCTTGTTATCCAAAATATACAAAGAATTCCTAAAACTCAACAATATGAAAATAAACAACCCAATTTTAAAAATGGGCCAAAGATCTTAAATGACACCTTCAAAGACGATGCATAGATGGCAAATAAGCATATGAGCAGATGCTCCCGGCCGGGCACAGTGGCTCACGCCTGTAATCCCAGCACTTTGGGAGGCTGAGGCAGGTGGATGACCTGAGGTCAGGAGTTCAAGACCAGCCTGGCCAACATGGTGAAACCCCATCTCTACCAAAAATACAAAAAATAGCTGGGCATGGTGGTAGGCACCTGTAATCCCAGCTACTCAGGAGGCTGAAGCAGGAGAATCACTTGAACCCAGGAGGTGGAGGTTGCAGTGAGCTGAGACGGTGCCACTGTACTCCATCCTGGGCAACAAGAGTGAAACTCCATCTCAAAAAAAAAAAAGAAAGAAAGAAAAGATGCTCCCCTCTACATGTCATCAGGTAAATGCAAGTTGAAGTAAGCATAAGATACTGCCTCTCACCTAAGAGCATGGCTAAAACCAAGAACACTGACATGGCCAAATGCTAACGAGGATGTGGAGCAACAGGAACTCTCACTCACTGCTGACGGGAATGCAAAATGGTACAGCCACTGTGGAGGACAGTTTGGTAGTTTCTTACAAAGCCAAACATGCTCCTATCATCCCATCCAGTAATTACACTTCTTGATATTTACTCAAAGGAGGTGGAAACTTATGTTCACAGAAAAACCTACACACAGATTCTTATAGCAGCTTTATTCACAATGGCCAAAATGTGGAAACTATTAAGATATCCCTCCATAAGTGAATGGGTAATAAGCTGTGGTCCATCCAGATGATGGAATATTATTCAACACTAACAAGAAATGAGCTGCAAGCCATGAAAGGATGTGGAGGAAACATAAGTGCATATGACTAAGTCAAAGAAGACAGTCTAAAAATCCCACAAAGTGTGTGTTTCCAATGATGTGACATCCTGGAAAAGGCAAAACTATCAGGGCAAAGACGAGTGGCTGCCAGGGGTGGGCAGGGAGGGTGACATGAACAGGTAGGACAGAGGTTGCCAGGGGTTGGCAGGAAGGTGAGAGAAAGAGGCAGGACAGAGAGGATTTTTAGAGCAGTAAAACTACTTTGTATGACACCATAATATATATAATGGATATATATTGTTAGAAATTTTTCCAAACCCACAGAATGTACAACACCAGGAATGAACCCTGATGTATGACAAAGCAGGAGCATCGTCATTTTGGATAAGCACCACCATTTTAAAGTTCCACTTGATCAAAAGCTGCCTAAATGCAACCCAGAGGGCATTAGCCTAATGGCTAATGTCACCATGACCATAAACCACAAATAACATCTCTGACCAGAAACATTCCAACATGAAGATAAACCCCTCCCTGACCAGAGGAATGCCAGCCCCTAGATAACCCCTTCAACCAGAGACAGTCCAACCCTGTAATAAACTTCTCATCCACACAGAAACATTCCAAGGCTGTGAAAGCTCCCTTGCCCTGAACCCTTAAATACACTTACTCTGTCAGAGAGAACACTCCGGACTGAAATTGGCCAGAAGCTCCTCTCAGGTTGCTTCTCCAAAATAAACCTATCTTTGACTGTTGAGCCACTTTTTGTGTTTCTTTCCTCTTTAACTCTTACAATGTAAACTATGGACTTTAAGTGATAATGATGTGTCAATCTAGGTTCATCAGCTGGAACAAATGTACCACTCTAGTGAGGGATATTGATAATGAGAGAGGCTATGCCTGTGTGGGGGCAGAGGGTATACGGAAAATCTCTGTACCTTCCGCTCAATTTTACTGTGAACTTAAAAGTTTAGACTTTGCTTTAAAAAGGAAGTTTATTAAAAACAGCATTTTTATTTATTTATTTATTTTTGAGACAGAGTCTCGCTCTTGTTACTCAGGCTGGAGTGCAATGGCGCGATCTCGGCTCACCGCAACCTCCGCCTCCTGGGTTCAAGCAATTCTCCTGCCTCAGCCTCCTGAGTAGCTGGGATTACAGGCATGTGCCACCATGCCCAGCTAATTTTTGTATTTTTAGTAGAGGCGGGGTTTCACCATGTTGACCAGGATGGTCTCGATCTCTTGACCTCGTGATCCACCCGCCTCGGCCTCCCAAAGTGCTGGGATTACAGGTGTGAGCCACTGTGCCCGGCCAAAAACAGCACTTTCTTTATGGCTGGGTTGGGACTATATGAGAGAACACAGGGAAAGCATGTAGAAAATGCCTGGCACATAATTATCATTATTATTGAGTTTCATTTCCCATTCAACCCACCTGGCTTAGCACTATATTCTAAGTGTTCGGGCATATTATTGATGCTTGATAAATGTTTAAGGAAAGAGTGAGAGGACCCTGCAACATACCCAGCCTGCATCTGCACATTGGCAAGAGCAACCCACAACCCAGCTGTGAATGCAAAGTTGTCTTAAATTTCCTGGGCTCAATGTCCAAGATTTTTTATCTCTCCCTGCCATCAGATGCTAAGGAATTTGAGAACACAGCCCATATCTTTTATGTCTGTGTATGACATGGTTGTATATTAAGACAAGAAGTTGCTGAACAATTTTACACTGAAAATGTCAAAACATGAGAAACATTAAGTAAGACCTAAATAAATGGACAAGTATACCATGTTCATGAATTCAAACACTCAATATCATGACATTAATCTTTCCCGAAATTTGTCTGTAGACTCAAAGCATTTGCAATCAAAACCCTAGCAGATTTTTTTTTTGGTGGAAGTTGATAAGCTGTTTCTAAAAGTTATACAGAGATGCAAAGGGATCTAGAATAGCCACATTATTTATTTATTTGTTTATTTATTGGACAGAGTTTCACTCTTGTCGCCTAGGCTGGAGTGCAATGGTGCAATCTTGGCTCACTGCAACCTCTGCCTCCCGGGTTCAAGAAATTCTTCTGCCTCAGCCTCCCGAGTAACAGGTATGTGCCACCACACCTGGCTAACTTTTGTACTTTTAGTAGAGATGGGTTTCATCATGTTGGCCAGGCTAGTCTTGAACTCCTGACCTCAAGTGATCTGCCCACCTTGACCTCCCAAAATGCTGGTATCACAGGCGTGAGCCACTGTGCCTTGCTGCCAAATGATCTCTAAAAAGAACAACACAATTAGAGGAGCTACACTACCTGACTGTAAGACATACTATAAATATACAACAATCAATGAAGTATTGTATCAATAGGTGAATAGTTCAATAAAATTAGAGAATCTAGACGCAGACCCCACGTACCCAGCTGACTTTTAGTAAAGGCATCGTGGCAACTCACTTGGAAAATGGAAGACTTTTTAACAAATGGTGCAGGGACAACCGGCAGTCATGTGGAAGGAAGCCATCTCCACCTCCACCTCGATCTGTGCACGAACAGTAGTTTGCAATGTGTTGCCGCCTAATCATAAAACCTACAGCAATCATGTTTACAGAGGAAACTACTGGAGATTATCTTTGTGATGTTGGGATAGGCAAATGTTTGAGCCGGAAGCCAGAAGTACTAACCATAAAAGAAAAAAGTTCAATTTGGCTTTATCAAAATTGATAATTTCTGCTCATTAAATAGTATTAGGAAACAGAAAAAAGCAAGAAGCTATGGGCTGGGAAAAATCTTCACAGTGTAGATCTGGCATGGAACTAGCACCAGATAACATGAAAACCTGCTTCCAGCCAGTAAGAACAAGAGAAGCCACCCACCAGAAATGGACAGAAGGGCCGGGTGTGGGGGCTCATAACTTGATCCCAGTGGTTTGGGAGGCCGAGGCGGGAGGATCCCTTGAGATCAGGAGTTGGAGACCAGCCTGGCCAACATGGTGAAACGCTGTCTCTACTAAAAACACAAAAAGTAACCAGGTATGGTGGCGGGCGCCTGTACTCCCAGCTACTTGGGAGGCTGAGGCAGGAGAATTGTTTGAACTTGGGAGGCAGAGATGTCGCAGTGAGCCACGACTGTGCCACTACACTCCAGCCTGGGCAACAGAGAGACACTCCATCTCCAAAAACAGAAATAACAACAACAAAATGGGCAAAAGATGTGAACACCACCTTATGCAAGAAAATGCACGAATGGTCCCTAAGCTCACATCATCAGTCATCAGGGAATCAGAAATGCAAATCCCATGGCAAGAGACACCCTTAGGCTCTCAGAAAGAGCTCAAATGAAAAAGCAAGCCAAGCCCAGATGTGGGTAAGAAAGCAGGACAAGCACATCCCTCACCTGTCCTCAGGGAGGTACGTGGAAGTCTCTGTGAGGGTTTCTAATAGGCAGCATGTCTTCTGCTCCGCAACCCCTCATCTCAATTCCTAGGTACGTACGTAAGAGAAATGAAAACGTGGCCACAAGAAGGCATAAATAAGAATGCTGACAGCAACTTTATTCATGACAGTCAACCCCCCAACCTCCCCGAGATCGATTAAAACGTCAACAAGTAAGTGACCTGAAACTGTGATTATTCGTTCATCCTATGGGATACTGCTCGGTAATGAAAAGGAAGGAGCCGCTGAAATGCGCAGCAGCGTGAATTAACCCCAGAAACAGCCTGTGAAGCAAAACCCAGCAAATGCAAAGGAAGATACGCTCTAGGATTCCGCTCAAACGGTGTTTGAGAAAAGGCAGCACGGAGAGGGGCTGCAGAGATTCGGAGCGGGGCTGCAGAGATTCGGAGAGGGCTGCAGAGATTCGGAGAGGGCTGCAGAGATTCGGAGAGGGGCTGCAGAGAGAGATTCGGAGAGGGGCTGCAGAGATTCGGAGAGGGGCTGCAGAGAGAGATTCGGAGAGGGGCTGCAGAGATTCGGAGAGGGGCTGCAGAGAGAGATTCGGAGAGGGGCTGCAGAGATTCGAAGAGGGGCTGCAGAGATTTGGAGAGGGGCTGCAGAGATTCGGAGAGGGGCTGCAGAGATTTGGAGAGGGGCTGCAGAGATTCGGAGAGGGGCTGCCTCTGGGAGATGTTGGGGGAACTGAGTGCAAAAGAGTGTGATAGAAATTTCTGGGGTGAAAAGTATCCTGTGTCTTCATATGAGTGTTGATTGTAGAGGATATACATTTGTCAGAACTCAGCAGAGCACACACTTAACATACGTGCTTATTACTGTCAGTGATGCTTCAATAATACACACATGCATACGTGTGTGTGTATATACTTTATTCAAATGAAGTACCAGTCTACATAGATGCCAACGTACTTAAGTATGTAGAAAAGAACGTCAACTTCTGGGAACGGGAGGAGAGCTGAGTGGTTATGTGAACCTTCCCGCAGATAACAACTCCAGACACTTGATAAAATGTAAATAGTGATGATTTAAATCCTCTAGAAAGAGAAGCGAAGCCAAGAGAACAGGAGACTGTCAAACCACTGGAAGTGGTAGGAGCTGTGAGTCTGCAGCTTTGCGTCCTGATGGCACGGCCTTGCTGGAAATCTCAGCCTGACAGACTCAAGGTGCCAGAGACGAGAGACAAGACTGCCTGAGCGGTGGAGTCGATACATACAGGGGGATCTGGGCAGTGAGAAAAGTCGGCTGGAAACTCCATATCCAGGGTGAGCTCGGCCCAAATCCCTGGCTGACAATTCGGCTGTGTGCATGCAGAAGGAGTTCCGGGCAGCCACCAGAAGAGAGGGCGCTTCTTCAAAGACGGAGTTGCACGGGGCAAGGTCTGTGTGTTGCTGCATCTTTAAATAAGTGCAGGCCCCAGCTGTGTGCAGCTCAAGAGGCAGAAACCTGAAGCTGTAGATGATTGAAGAGGACAGAGCCCAAAGCTGGCAGAGCAGTGGAAATTCAGAAGTACTCACTGGAAGCTGGGAAGCCACTGAGACAATGGAACCCTAACTCTGAGCCTACCCTTGGCCCAGACCCATGGCTGACTGCCCCATGGCACAGGTGCAGGGAAAAGCAGCAGGTGGAGCCATAAGAAGAGAGCAGGGGCCAGCAAGGTGACTCACACCTGTAATCCCAGCACTTTGGGAGGCCGAGGCAAGTGGATCACCTGAGGTCAGGAGTGTGAGACCAGCCTGGCCAACAAGGTGAAACCCCATCTCTACTAAAAATACAAAAATTAGCCAGGTGTGGTGGCATGCGCCTGTAGTCACAGCTACTCTGGAGGCTGAGGCATGAGAATCACTTGAACCCGGGAAGCAGAGGTGACAGTGAACCGGGATGCGCCATTGCACTCCAGCCTGGGCAACAGAGTGAAACTCGGTCTCAAAAAAAGGAAGAGAGCAAGGACGTCAGCTGCTTACCACAGGGATGGTCATCTTTATCCTTAGAAGGCAGCACATGACAGTTCCTAGAACAAAAGAAGCAACTGCCTTCAGAAGAACTCAACCGACTCCAGAGCTGCTGCCAATGCGTTCTGCACATCGACTTCATTACATGTGCATATAGGCATGACGCATGCAACGTCCAAAAGTTAAATGACATTCAGCAAAATAGGAAAGTGTGACGTGCTCGAGGACAAACGATTCCCAGTGGATCTGGACGATGGGCATCACGGGTAGAGTCCAAATGAGACGTTACACATGTGTTCCGAGCTGAAGGAAAATGCGCTATCAAAAACCAAGCAGGCCAGGCACGGTGGCTCACGCCTGTCATCCCAGCACTTTGGGAGGCTGAGGCAGGCAGATCACGAGGTCAGGAGATGGAGACCCTCTTGGCCAACAAGGTGAAACTCTGTCTCTACTAAAAGTACAAAAATTAGCTGGCATAGTGGCGGGTGCCTCAATCCAAGCTACTTGGGAGGCTCAGGCAGGAGAATCGCTTGAACCCAGGAGTCAGAGGTCGCAGAGAGCTGAGATCGCGCCACTGCACTGCAGCCTGGCAACAGAGTGAGGTTCCATCTCAAAACAAAAATGGAAACAAAAAAAAAATTTAGAAACCTACATGAAAACACCAAGCAGTGGAACATACATGGAAATGGAATTCCAGAGGCAAGGAGGGGGAAAATGACTAGAAAAACATTTGAAGAAATGACATGAAACTTCCCTGATTTGGTACAAAATACAAATTTACAGTTGTAAGAATCTCAGTGAAGCCCAAGCAGGATAAACATATCCATTGACAACAGAATGGATACATGAACTGTTTTACATTCACAAAATTAAATAGTATTCAGCAATAACAATGATAAATAGAGGCTGGGCGCGGTGGCTCACGCCTGTAATCCCAGCACTTTGGGAGGCTGAGGCAGATGGATCATGAGGTCAGAAGTTCAAGACCAGCTTGACCAAGATGGTGAAACCCCATCTCTACTAAAAATACAAAAATTAGCTGGGTGTGGTGGGGAGTGCCTGTAATCCGAGCTACTCGGGAGACTGAAGGCAGAGAATTGCTTGAACCCGGGAGGCGGAAGTTGCAGTGAGCCAAGATCATGCCACTGCACTCCAGCATGGGTGACAGAACGAGACTCCGTCTCAAAAAATAACTATAAACTAGAGCTACATGTAACAGAATAAATAACTCTTCACAAATAATATATGGAACAAAGGAAGCATAATATGCAGGAATCATGTGATATGATTCCATTTCTATAAAGTGCAAATAGGCGGGACTGACTCAAGGTGATAGAGGTCCACACGCAGTGCCCTTTGGTGAAGAGGTGAGGGAAGTCCCACAGAGGTGAGGTGGGGGCATCTCTGGGGTGTTGGTCTCGTTCCATTTCCTGATCTGATTGGTGGCTTCGTTTTGTGAAAATTCTATGCATCAGATATTTACAACTTTGCTTTTCTGCACTTACATTATACTTGAATTGCAAAGTAAGAATGGTTTTAATTTTTAAAAGGGACAGAGAATCATGAGAGGCAAGGGACGTCTTCACGTGAGGAGCCAACTTTAAGTCAAACCCTGGAGGTCAAGATGGAAGCGGCTATGCTGGGAGTCAGGAGGAGCACCCTGGCACAGGGGCCTCGGGGTGAGGGGGAGTCACACCGCATCTAGAGGCAGGCCATGGGGCTGGGTGCAGGGGCTCATGCCTGTGATCCCCAAAATTTGGGAATCCGAGCAGGGAGGATCACTTGAGCCCAGGAGTTTGAGACCAGCCAGGGCAAAATAGCAAGACCCTGTCTTTATAAAAAATGAAATAATTAGGTGGTTGTGAGGTCCCAGCTCGGGAGTCTGGCTTGAGAGGCTGAAGTGGGAGGACTGCTTGAGCTCAGGAGTTGCAGACGACGGTGAGCTAGGACTGTGGCACCACGTTCCAGCTTGAGCAACAGCTTGACACCCCATTTCCTTCTCCGAAACAAAGATCAAAAGCTGGCTGTGGGTGCTGATGGCATATTGTTATCTTACCCACGACAGGAGCAGAGCTACTACCCAGCAGCGGCTTGGGGCACCTGGGCATGGGATGCTGCGTAGTCCCTGAGCTGTTTCACTTGCAGTGTCAGCAATGGATGTGAGGTTAAAAGGAGTACATAGACACGTGTGCGCAGCGTGAGAGAGGAAAAGAAGCCAGAAACCAAGACACACACACAACAGTCACACAGTCAGAAAGAGACACAGACACACGGACACACACTCACACAGTCACAGAGGGAGACAGACACAGGGACACACACTCACACAGTCACAGAGGGAGACAGACACACGGACACACACAGTGTCACAGAGGAGACACACAAATGGACACACACACAGTCACAGAGGGAGACACACACACACAGTCACAGAGGGAGACACACACACACAGTCACGGAGGGAGACACACACACACTCACACAGTCACAGAGGGAGACAGACACACGGACACACACAGAGTCACAGAGGAGACACACAAATGGACACACACGCAGTCACAGAGGGAGACACACACACACACACAGTCACGGAGGGAGACAGACACACGGACACACACACAGTCACAGAGGGAGACACACACAGTCACACACTCACACAGTCACAGAGGGAGACACACACACACCCAGTCACAGAGACAGACACACACACACTCACACAGTCACAGAGGGAGACACACACTCACACAGTCACAGAGGGAGACACACACACACCCAGTCACAGAGACAGACACACACACACACACACTCACACAGTCACATAGGGAGACACACACACACTCACACAGTCACAGAGGGAGACAGACACATGGACACACACACAGTCACAGAGGAGACACACAAATGGATACACACACAGTCACAGAGGGAGACAGACACACACACTCACACAGTCACAGAGGGAGACAGACACATGGACACACACACAGAGGAGAGACACAAATGGACACACACACAGTCACAGAGGGAGACACACACACACAGTCACAGAGGGAGACACACACACACACTCACACAGTCACAGAGGGAGACACACACACCCAGTCACAGAGACAGACACACACACACACACACACACAGTCACAGAGGGAGACAGACACATGGACACACACACAGTCACAGAGGAGACACACAAATGGACACACACACAATCACAGAGGGAGACACACACACACTCACACAGTCACAGAGGGAGACAGACACATAGACACACACAGTCACAGAGGAGACACACAAATGGACACACACACAGTCACAGAGGGAGACACACACACACACAGTCACAGAGGGAGACACACACACACACAGTCACAGAGGGAGAAACACACACTCACACAGTCACAGAGGGAGACAGGCACATGGACACACACTCACACAGTCACACTGAAGAAGGTGGAGAGGGAGACAGAGGGACACAGATGGGGAGATACTGAGACTCAGACCACGGTGCACACACACAGAGAGAGACATTCCTGCCAGACAAAGGAAAAGCGACTTAAGATGCTTTAAAGTAGAGAAAGGGCGCCGAACCCAGCCCTACACCCGCTTGTGATCCCAGCTCTGCCACCACTGGCTGATCCGCTGGAGGGAGCAGCTGGACCTCCCTGCACCTGCCTCCTCCCCTGAAGGGTGCGGGCGCTGAGCTGAATGACTGCAAAGGCTTCTGTCTCCAACGTTCCATGATGCTGAGTTCATGAACACGTTACAGAGCCCTTTTATTTGATTTTGTAATTACCCTCTCTTCCTCTCATGGCACTATTACAGCATGCATTGTTTTATAAATTGTACACAAGTTAAAATTAGTTGGGGAGAAGTTTTTTTTGAGACAGGGGTCTTACTATCTTGCCCAGGCTGGTCTCAAGTGATCCTCCTGCCTTGGCCTCCCGAAGTGGGAGGGATTACAAGCCACTGTGCCTGGCAGCTGGGGGGAGTTTTAAGAGAGATTCCCTCTACAACTGTGAAACTGGAGTAGTATCAGAGTCCAAGAATGTCTGCTCACAGCCTTATCAGAGACACGGATCCATTTGACCGACTTTTTCTGTTTCGGCCTATCTGGCCTGGTTCCGCGGTGAATTTTTCTTGGTCATTTCCACAGTGGTTACTCAATGCCTTTCTACATTCATTCACCTGAAACTGCTCTCTCTGTTCCCTGAGGAATGGCCAATTATTTCTCTCCTTAGTTGGTTCTCAAGCCCCTGAAGTCAGAGACTGGTTCTCTGCTCCTCACCTGTCTGATCTGGCTGTGGCCGGTCTCTCCAGCCCCACTGCGGCAGTCCTGTGTGGGTGGCCTCCCCTTGGTGGAGGCTGGCTGCTCCGACACCCTTCCGTCCAGCCGCGTCACAGCTTGGGACAACCGCGGAAAGATGCTTGCGTGTTCCGAGGGTCAGGACTTTGGATGTCTGGTGCCTCGGCTGGGAAGAGTCAAAATCTGGACTTGACTCGACCATGGGATCTGGAATCACCCCAGGGAGTCACTCACTCACTCACTGATTCATTCATTCACTGTCTCACTCACTCACTCACTCAGCCACTCACTAATTCACTCACTCACTCACTCACTCACCCACTCACACACTCACTCACCCACTCACTCACTCACTCACTCACTCATTCACCCACTCACTCACCCAGTCACTCACCCACTCACCCGCTCACTCACCCACTCACTCACTCACTCACCCACTCACTCACTCACCCACTCACACACTCACTCACCCACTCACCCACTCACCCGCTCACTCACCCACTCACTCACTCACTCACCCACTCACACACTCACTCACCCACTCACTCACCCACTCACTCACCCACTCACCCACTCACTCACTCACCCACTCACTCACCCACTCACCCGCTCACTCACCCACTCACTCACTCACTCACCCACTCACACAC
>CM052654.1:1624444-1646035 GCA_028533165.1 Leontopithecus rosalia
TGGTGTAGCCGGGGTGATGGACATGGACGAGGCGGAGCTCTCTTTTCTGGTGTAGCCGGAGTGATGGATATGGACTAGGCGGAGCTCTCTTTTCTAGTGTAGCCGGGGTGATGGACATGGACGAGGCGGAGCTCTCTTTTCTGGTGTAGCCGGGGTGATGGATATGGATGAGGCGGAGCTCTCTTTTCTGGTGTAGCCAGGGTGATGGACATGGACGAGGCGGAGCTCTCTTTTCTGGTGGTGTAGCCAGGGTCATGGACGTGAACGAGGTGGAGCTCCTGCCTTCGGCTGGCTCTCAGTACATCACAGAAAGCAAAGAGGAAATGAATGAGGCCCTCCAGGGGCTTGGGCCCCCAGAGCCATTGGCTGCAGGGTGGAAGCTCTCTGAGCATGGGCCGACCTTCCCGTGTCCAGTGATCTTTGCATGGCACCCAGGCAGATGCATCCTCACTGTTTGGTTGCATGAGCCAAAGCAACCATTCCAGCGGCTGAGCAGGAAGGTGGCCCACGGCTGTGCACGGCTCCAGCCCCAGCCCCTGTGGTCTGTTCAGCTGCCTTTGTCACCAGGACACACAGCGGCCACGCTCAGTGTCTGGACTTGAGTCATCCTTCCTCACTGGTCTTTGTTCTAGCGTCTGGAGGCTTCATGGAGAGTGCCCAAGGCAGCTCCCCTCCAGAGCAAACAAACCCTGCCCACCGTGGGATCTGAAGAAAGGCCTAAAAATAGGCCGAGGAGGCCTGACTCATGGGCTCTGCAGGCAAGGAGGAGGAGGACACTTCGGGATGAGAATTCCCGTCTTCGGGACTGGGGTATTTGGGCTTGTGGAGGATGAGGATGGTGACCATCACTTAGTGACTCATCTGGGAAAGCTTGGAGGCGACTGCTGCCTGTCAGCGTGGATTTCTCCTGGGCTGCTGACCTCCCAGCCTCCGGGCTCATCTCCAGGACCCACAGAGGGAGATGACAGCAGCAAACTTCAGCCCTGCTGTGTCTCACAGGGGCTGCGGGAGGACGGTCCAGGAGGCAAAGGCCAAGAGCCTACGCATCCTCTCCCCCACTGTTCTGGAGCCAGACTCCAGCAGCAGCAGCCCATGAGAAACAGCTCTGCTCCCACAGCCTGCAGGACTGAGTCAGCCTCCCCACCACTTAATCATCCTCATAGCCCAAGTTCTTACCATGTCTGCTCTAAGCTCCTCATGCTGTAGCAAGCCTGCACCAGGCACACATGACTGGGCCTCTGTTGAGACATCTTCATTAGGAAGGACTCAAGCCCCTCAGAACATACCTCCCTCCCTCCCTCCCGTCCCTCACAGCAACATGACCCTTGATGTAGGGTGTGCGGAGACCAAATGCTCTTTCCCCCAGAAACAAAGTCCCGTTGCCCTACTGGTGTGTCCTGCTGCTCAGGGGTGCTGGGACGGTAGGACAAGGCCTAGTCTTCTGAAAGATCCTCTGCTCAGTTCACGGTCTTCCTTTTAGTAGTGATTTATTGGTGCCTCAGGGCTGCGCACCCTCCAGAGGGTCTCTTCTTGTCATCGGCACCAAGTTCCACCCCTCCTGGGGATTGTAAGCTTTTCTGCTCTCCTAAATCATGAACTTTCTGAGCTATGCTACTGGGCATGTGACAGGCACTAGTTGTCAAACTTTGGTGACTGTTTTATGCTTATCCAGCAATCCCTCTGTTCAGCTACCCATCCACCCACTCATCCATCCAAGTATCCATTCACTCAGTTATCCACTTATCCACCTACCCATCCACCCATCATTTCCTGTATCCATCCATAACACATCTACCCACCCATCTACCAATCCATGCATTCATGCATCTACTTCCCATCCTTATACATCCATCTGCCTAGACACTCACACATCCATCCATCCACGGATCCACTCATCTGCTCATTCACCCATCCATCCATGGATCCATGCACCTATCCATCCATAAGTCCATCCACTCATTCACCCATCCCATCCACCCATCCACGCTTCCATCCATCCTTCCACCCATCCAGCCACACACCTGCCCATCCATCAATTCACTGATCTATCCATGCATACATGCATCTACCCACTCACCCATGTATTCACCAGCCCATCCTTCTACTCATCCATCCATCTATACACCTATCTACCTATCCATCCATCCATGTGTCAATGCATGCATCCATTCACCCATCTATTCAAGCATGCATTCGTCCATCCACCCATGCATTCACCCATCCACCCCCATCCACCCATTCATCCATCCATCCACCCTCCCAAACCCCCACCCACCCATCCATGCTGCATAAATGCATGCATCCACCCATCCATCTACCTACCCATCATCCACACATCCACCTATCTGTCTATCCATCCATCCACCCACCCATTCAACCATCTACTTGTCCATCCACTCATCCATCCATGCGGTCATCCATCCACTCATCCATCCACCCACCCATAATACATCCACCCATTTACTCACTGACTCAGCCATCCATCCACACAGACACATACATGCCTCCAGCCAGTCAGCCATTAGTTCATTCATCCACGCATGCAACCATCCTTCCATCAATGCATCCACCCATTAATCTGTTCACCCACCAATCCATTTATCCATCCGTCCATCCCTTTACCCCTTCACTCATCCTTGTATCCACCCACCTATCCAACCACCCACTCTTCTATTTATCCATCTACCCATCTATCCACCCATCTGCCCATCCACCCACTCATCCATCCAAACAACATAGGAAACATCTCTGGGCCAGCTGCTAACAACATGCAGGAACCATGGGGTTGAATGAGATGCTCTACTCCCTCTGCTCGCCTGGGAATCCAAGTTGCACTTGTCCTTGAGAAGTGCATTCCTGGGGAGGTCCATCAGCAGATGACTACAGAGGAGGGAACAGGTGCCACGTGTGAACACAACTGATGGACCCTCTGTGCCTGGAGAGTCTGAGGAAACTTCCAGAAGGGACGCGTACATCTTGCATTCTAACCGTGGCCAGAACCCTCTTGTAGACAGGGACTGGATCCTACTGGTGTGGCCACGGAGGAGCCCAGTGGGACAGGCACCCGTGACTAAGCATGCTCACAGTGAGAGCTTCCATGCTGTGTGTGGATCTGCCAGTGCTGGTGACCAATGGACCAACACCGACTGCCTCAGGTGGGTGCCATCCTATGGTGCTCACGTGAGGAGCCTATGAGCTGGCCACTGGCCAAGGACACTTCACCATCTTCCAGCCTTGCAAGCCATTTGTTGAGCCCTGTGCCATGAGCAGCAAGGATAAAGCAGCAAGAAGTGGGGTGGGGGGAAGGAGACCACCAGGGCCGGCCAGCAGTGACCTGGGGACACAAGGCCAGCAGACATCCCCGCCACGCCAGTGTTTCCCTGTGGGGTTTGGTGAGCTGAGTCAAAGGCTTCTGTTCCTTTTGTTTTTGCTCATTCCATAAAGGATTTTCCTTGACTCATGGTTTCCCAGCCAGCTCCTTCCGAAGCCTCGGCAGGCAGGCAGGGGTGAAGGCTGCTCCTGGGGTTTTTCCCTTCATGACAGAAATGTGTAAACACTCTGGGCTTTTACGGACCGTGCCAAGCCCCATGTGCCGGAGATGCCTCATGCTTTCGGGCAATGGCTGCGTCCTGGCTGTGGGAACCAGGCTGACCCTCACTCAGCCGCTGCCTGAACCCTGCCTGGGAAAGGGGCAGTGGCCAGGCTGGAGCTTCCTCCCATCTGTTCTGTGCTGAACTGCGTCCTCCCCAAGCGTACATGCAGAAGCACTAACCTCCAGTGACTACATTTGGAGACAGGCTGGCGGAGGTGACTAAGGTAGAATGAGGTCATCTGGGTGGGACCCTGTCCAATCTGACTCGTGTCCTCCTAGGAGGAGATGAGGACACAGATGCACAGAGGGTTGGCCATGTGAGGTCACAGGGAGAAGGCGGCCTCAACAAGCCAGGCTGAGGCCTCAGAAGAGCCAGCCTTGCTGGGACCTTGACCTCGGACTCTGGCCTCTAGAGCTGTGTGGAAATGCATTGTTGAAGAATTTTCAATGCATTCTGAATTTTGAAAATGCATTTAGAGAAGCAGCTGCAGATTGGGGTGAGATGGATGAGAAGCTGCTGATGAGAAGCCCTTGAGTCTCGGGCCCCAGTGTGGGGCTGCAGGCTCCTCACCCTTAACCACTAGAGCCTTTCCTGAAGCACGGCTCAGGTTGCCTGCAGCCTGCTGTGCTCTCTGGAACTTCCAGGGATGGGGGGACCCATGCCAGCCCCGCACCAAAGCCTCATGAGCTCCTTGCACAGCCTTCAGCTGTCTCCCCAAATTCCCTGCATGTGGTATGAACCCCCTTCCTCTCATCCTGTCTGCACAGCAGTGGGAAATGATGCCTTCCAGTGGCAGGGCACCCTCCAGTCCCACACATTCCCGGAACTCTGTTTCCACTGACCCATCCTTCCACCCACTCATCCTTCTACCTGTCCATCTGCCCATCTATTCACCCATCCATCTATCCACCCACCCATCCTTCCACCTGTCCATCCACCCATCTACCCACCCATCCTTCCACCTGTCAATCCACCCATCTATCCACCCATCCATCCACCCATCCATCCATTCACCCATCCATCCTTCCATCCATCCATCCACCCATTTTTCCACACACCCATCCATCCACTCACCCATCCTTCCATCCACCCACCCATCCACCCATCCACCCACCCATCCACCCATCTGCTTGGGCCTCTCCTCTCCAGGCTGGGTCTCCATGGGGCCCTGAGCTTGCTGGAATGGGTTCCTCCCCCTGAAAGGCAGGGGCAGCTGAGAGCACGTTGTTCCCTGGCCCCAAGCACGTTCTTCGTCATCTCACACTGCCTCAGACAAGGCACCCTCCTCCCCACATCCCAGTGTGCTTGATGGAGAGGCCGTGGAGTACCCCAGGGGTACAAGGTGGTGACATCAGTGGCGTGATCAGGACGGCTGAGGACTAGACACCAACACTCCTTGCCAGAGGTCTCTGCAAGTACCTGCCAGGACCCTCAGCCTTTCATACGTGCAGGGGAGGCCTGGGCATCGTGTCTGGTTCTGTGCCAGCTCCCCAGTTGTTGCCTGGGTCCTGTTGAGACCTGAGCCCACCCTGGTGAGAGCACCATCCCCGGAACTCAGCCACCAACAGAGCTGCCACCAAGTCTGGGCTCATTCTCTTGACCCTTACAGGTCCCCAACAAATGAACCTTCATGTGACAACAAAGCTGCTTGTTTTGGCTTCTTATTGTTTTGTTATGTTTTTAAGACAGAGTCTTGCTCTGTCGACCGGGCTGAAGTGCAGTGGTGCAGTCTCGGCTCACAGCAACCTCCACCTCCTCAGTGCAAGCGATTCTCCTGCCTCAGCCTTCTGAGTAGCTGGGGTTACAGGCACGTGCCATGATGCCCGGTCATTTTTGCATTTTTCATAGAGACATGGTTTTCTCATGTTGGTCAGGCTGGTCTCGAATTCCTGACCTCAAGTGATCCACCTGCCTCGACCTCCCTGCTGGGATTACAGGTGTGAGCCACCATGCGTGGCCTCACAACAGCACTCTTAACCCACGCTGCTTCATGACTGAGCAGGGAAGACGGCAGAGCCCTGACAGGCAGCATCTGACATGGTGTGAGCAGCCCTCCAGGCACCCAGGGCCTGCAGGAAGATGGGATTTGTACCAGCCCCTGGGGTGGGCCTCGGCGGCAGGCAACTTGTGTGTCTCTTATCCCCACTGACAGAGGGCTGGCGGTGCGGCCTTGGGCACACTGAGGGTCCCTAGTGTCAGCTAGGGAGGGGAAGGGGGCCGGGAAGGAAGAGGACTTTTCCAGCGCAAGGAGCTTTTCAACAGTCCTTCAAACCAACTAGAGGCTGCCTGTGGCTGAAGATGACGGTGGTGATGTGCCTGCCTCTAAAACATCCCAAAGCTGCCTTCCACCTGGAGCAGGGAATTTCCCCTCCGTGAGGGCTCTGAGGTTGGCAGAGACCCACTCCCCGGACTTGCGTCTTACATGGTGGCCTATCCCAGCTCCGGAGACGCTTCTCTAGCTCTCTGGCTGATGCACCTGTGTCTCTGTGGACCTGCATTCTGCATATTCATATGTTCCTTTTCAGTCCTTGCACCTGCTGAACATGGTGTTGAGGCCG
The DNA here is from genome assembly GCA_028533165.1 of Leontopithecus rosalia. NCBI lineage: Eukaryota > Metazoa > Chordata > Mammalia > Primates > Cebidae > Leontopithecus > Leontopithecus rosalia. The sequence continues at coordinate 1,630,596 of CM052654.1, forward strand.
GGCAGTCAGCATGCCCACGACCGACCCCACAGAGAAAGGCCAGCCTCCCCACCCAGCCCTGGGCAACTGCCAGCTGCTCGCTGTGGCCCCTCTCTCCCCACATGCTCTCTCTCTGCCTTCCCTCCCTCCAAATCTCTCCCCACATCACACGATTATTAGACAGATGACTGGCTCCCTCCCACTGCTTCTCAAGTGACTCATTTCTGAAAGTCACGACATTGGCTAAGGGAAGGAAAGCCACCCGAGAAGACACATCCTGGCCTTCGAAATGACCAAGAATACCCACCACCGCTGACTGGGACTGGCGGGACACAGCAGGTTTTAAGAGTCATCCCCTTAAAACATCACAGGCGGCCAGTGCCGCCAGCTCAGGGTCGGTCACCAATGGGCGCAGGCGTCTGGCTGTTCTCTGGGCAGGGGGTGTCGGTGGCCCCGGGCACAGGGCAGAGCAGCAGCCTCCCACCGCCAACGCGCTCGGGTCTGCCTGAGCTCTTCCGTATCGTCAGATCGTAACACCTACCTACCTGAGCACTTTCAAGTCAGAAATAATATTAATTTCTGGGCACAGAAGATGACAGTCCCATGAAGAGACCACGGTGGAAATTCACACTCAGACCCGTTCCTGACCCCATCAGATTCCAAGTCTCACCTGAAGCAGAGCGGTAGGTAAAAGAATTCTGGGCTTCTCGGCACCTTTTATACAAGCAGCTTTCAACAGGCAATGCTAAGAATTTAAAGAATCTCCATCTTCTTTTGAACCACATAAAGGGGAAATAATTAAAAGAACCAGTTTTCAGCGTGTTCTTGGCTGATCTATCCAACTCACAACTCTGGATTTTATAATGAACAAAAACGAGTAGGCCCCATAGAAAAACCCCACAGGGTAGCCGATGGCAGAGACGTGGGTCCAACTCCACCCCCTCACCCGCACCACGGCAGACATGTCTAAGCTACACAGAGGTGGACCCAGACTCCGGGCAGCCATGACCAGTCAATCCCAGCTGATCTGCAAGATTAAACCAGTCACTCATAGCCCATCTACTATGATTCAGCCAAGGTCAGAAACGGGGCAGTGACTCACCCAGTCTCACACAGTCACCAAGAAGGCTGGACTGTATCTCCTGAAGCCAGGCAGAGCGCCATAGCCAGGGGAGGGAAGGAAGCCAGATCCCCACAAGGCCGAGGGGCAGGAACTTTCAGAAGCTCGTTCTGTACGCAGTGATTCCACTACAAAGCGCAGCTGCCTGCTGCTCAGTGAGGAGAGCGGGCTCCTGGGCGATGCCGTATTATCACGGGACGGCTGCCCCAGGGTCGGGCCCCTTCCCTGCAGAGAAGGCTGGGATCTCCACGGTTTTGAGAGGCTGGATACGAAGCCACCGACGTCATTACCTTCTGGGCACAAATGTTCTCAGATACGTACTTTTTGAAGAGTTTAAATTAAAGTGATGATTGGCAAACCCCAGTCTCCACCCCAGGGAGGACATGGGCAGTGGCCTTTTAAGGGAAGCTCCCGAATTGGCTTGGACAAACTCGGGCAGTCTACCTAGGGTCTACCTGGAATCTATCTGGAATCTATCTGGAGTCTATCTAGCTAGGCTCTATCTAGGGCCTGTCTACCTAGGGTCTACCTAAGGTCTACCTAGAGCCTATCTACTTAGGGTCTACCTAGGGTCTGCACCTCCCACGTTGGGACGTCCCTTCTCCTGCCTCCCTCCAGCAGCTTCAGGGAGGGACCCCAGCCCGACAGAGGGATGGAAGGGCTTGTTCCTCTCTCCCTTCCCACAGAGAACTGCCAGCCTCCCTTCTGTTCCCTGCCGGGCAGTTGAGCAGAGGTTGGGTGAGTGGGTACTGCTGGCTACACGGGAGTGTGGGCATCCCCTCCTCGTCAGAGCTCCCCGTCGGGAGGGGTGGAGCACGGAGACACAGGTGAAAATTAAAGGGTGGCTTTCATCATTGCCAAGAGCTCAGGAGAAACCAAGAGGCCTTTGCGGGTGGATGGATAAGCTGGTCCCTCCACACAATGGAATATCATTCCGTGCGAAAAGAAAGGAGCTGCCAGGCTGTGAAAAGGCGGGGAGGAATCTTAGAAACTGCTACGTGAAGACGCTCTTCCAGGAGGGCGGCGGACCGCGTGATTCCAACTCCACGATGTCCAGGAAAAGGCAAAAGCCCGAAAACAAGAAAGATCAGCGGCTGCCGGGGCCGGGCAGGGGGGCGAGACGCAGGGGCGCGAGACGCACGGGGGCGAGACGCAGGGGCACGAGGGTCTGGGGCCCAGGGAGCTGCTCAGTGACACTGTCATGGGGGGCACGTGCCGTGATTCATCTGTCAACACCCACAGAATGTTCTCCTAGTAGAACTGGGGGGGGATGGGGGACGGAAAGAAGGGATATGGTGATTGTTATCTGCTCTATTTTCTGGAGACCTAAAGCTGCTCTTAAAAATAGTCTATTAATTAAGAGAAAAATTAGAGGGATGCCGGCTTGCTTGGTATCCCAAGCAAGAGAGAGAGAGAGAGAGAGAGAGAGAGAGAGAGAGGGAGAGAGTGTGTGTGTGTCTCTCTGTGTCTGCAGCGGCACTACCTTGGCTCATGCAGCCTCCACCTCATGGATTCAAGTGATGTTCCTGCCTCAGCCTACCGAGTAGCTGGGATTACAGGTGCCCACCACCACATCTGCCAATTTTTCTATTTTTAGTAGAGATGGCATTTCGCCATGTTGGCCAGGCTGGTCTCGAACTCCTGATCTCAGGTGATCCACCTGCCTCAGCCTCCCAAAGTGCTGGGATGACGGGCTTGAGCCACCATGCCTGGCCCAAAAAATAAAATGCTAAGCCCTTCAACCAACTGAATGGACCCCTTTGGAATTTACGCCCAGCTGAGCAGCACTAACATTAAAGCTTGAGACCTTAAGGCCAACAGCACGGACCGTGTAGCAGTAAGATAGCAAATTCCGCCCCGAGTCTAGAGTGACTCGCATGACAGAGCAGGCGCTGGAAGGGACAGAAGTGTTTTATTCAACATATATTTCTTTCACGCAATTGTGAACGGCCCCGCAAAGCTGTCTTGTGGGGAAGTCCACATTCTGTAGAGAACCCTCTTCCCTTCCCAGGGCTTTTTCTGATGCTGGAGGGCTTGGCTTAGTGTCTAGCACGTTTTAAGGGTCTCATTAGGAAACATTTGCCACCTATTGCCTTGAAGGGCAGCCCCCTGAGATTTCATCTAGAGAGCAAGAACTTGGATCTCCACAACCCCTTATCTTAACCCAGACACTCCTTTCTATTGAGTCCATGTGATTACATAAAAACTCTTTCAGGCGGGGCACGGTGGCTCACGCCTGTCATCCCAGCACTTTGGGAGGCCGAGGCGGGTGGATCACGAGGTCAAGAGATCGAGACCATCCTGGTCAACATGGTGAAACCCCCGTCTCTACTAAAAACACAAAAAATTAGCTGGGCGTGGTGGCGCGTAACTGTAATCCCAGCTACTCAGGAGGCTGAGGTGGGAGAATTGCCTGAACCCGGGAGGCGGAGGTTGCGGTGAGCCGAGATCACGCCATTGCACTCCAGCCTGGGTAACAAGAGCGAAACTCCGTCTCAAAAAAAAACAACTCTTTCAACCAATTGCTAATGAGAAAGTCTGCGAACCCACCCGTGACCGGGAAGGCCCTCCCTGCCTTGCAGTCGCCCTGCCTTCCCTGGCCCAACCAACGTATATCTTTCATGTATCGACTGACGCCTGCCTGAGCCTTCTGTCCCCGTAAAATGTATGAACTCATGCTGCGGCCCAACCCCCTGGGGCACGTGTTTTCAGGACCCCTGGGGCTGTGCCACGGGTCATGCCCCTCACATTTGGCTCACAATAACCGTCTTCAACTGTGTTATAGAGTTAGATTTTTTTTTCTTCAACAAGTCTCTTTTTTTTTTTTTTGAGACAGAGTCTCACTCTGTTACCCGGGCTGGAGTGCAGTGGCACCATCTTGGCTCACTGCAACCTCTGCCTCCTGGGTTCAGGCAATTCTCCTGCCTCAGCCTCCTGAGTAGCTGGGACTACAGGCACGCGCCACCATGCCCAGCTAATTTTTTGTACTTTTAGTAGAGACGGGGTTTCACCATGTTGACCAGGATGGTCTCGATCTCCTGACCTCGTGATCCACCCGCCTCAGCCTCCCAAAGTGCTGGGATTACAGGCGTGAGCCACCGCGCCCGGCCCATCAACAAGTCTTAATGGGAACTAGGGTTTGGTGCCTTTCTCTTCTCAGATGCTGAGTTCCTTGAAAATCTGACCTCCAAGATGCTAACCCTGGTGAGGAAAGAGCCTCCTGTGGGTTCTGCTCCCGCTACTGAAAAACCCTGATGCAGTTCAAGGAAAGGCAGCCTTGGAGTTGGACAGCACTGGCTTCAGGTCCTGGTTTGCAGTCTGGTCTGGCATGGAGAGGTTTTACTCTTGGGAGGCGCAGGAGAGGCCGAGGCTCTGGGGCATGGGGGCTGCTGTCCCTGGCACTCCCGCTCTGGGCTCCAGGTGTGTTGGGGGATGGTGGCCAATCAAAAAAGCAAGCCTCAGAGGGAGAGCACTGTGGACCCAGGTGCTGCCCTGACACCAACCTTGGCAGGAGACAAACCCAAAGAAATGAGCCATTAAAAATGAGAGAAGCATGTGCCGAAGCCCAGAGCTCCACAGACAGGGAGGGCCGTGAGGGGAGCAGGGACAGAGGGCAGACCTGGAGCATCGACAAATGCCAGCCAGGACCCTCTCCACCCCTTGAGGGGCCGCGTGCAAAAGGAAACCCCGGTGCCCCTTGTCAACCAGTCTCAAGAATTGCAGCAGCAGGCCCGGCACCGCCACCCCCACAGCAGGACCCCGTGCCAGACGGCCAGGCCCTGCAGGACCCAAGCGTGGCGGCATCCCTCTCCTTCCCAATCCCAGGCACCTGGAAGGGGGCGAGGAACGGCAGGGCCACCCCCAGCTCAGCCGGTTGCCGCCTGCATATCCCTTCACACCCTTCCCGGGGCCCACAAGGAAACATGACAGCTTCCGAGGGAATTCCGGTTTTGGTCCCTTTCTGTGAGTCAGACACGATTGCTCATATGACGTCCGGTCGCCCCAGGCTTTATCTGACGGGCACGAGGCCTGATCTAGGGCCCAAGAGGCTGCAGTGGGAAAGACACACATGGGCGGTGGGACCTCAGCTCTGTGCGGGCGCATGCCCCCTCGGCCTCGCAGGAACACTGTCCAGCCTCTGCACTGGAGTCACTCCGAGGGGCCCTTGGAGGCCGTCCAGCTCCAGGAGAGAATGCCCAGCTCCCCACAGGCTGCATCCAAGCCGGCCCCCTGGGGCACCCCTGGTGTATGAGCCACAGGTTGTGCCACAGGCAGCCCCAGTCTGTGCTGCAAGATGAAGGTGGGAAGCCGCCCGGTCCAGCTCTGGCTCTGGTTCCCTCCCTGGCTTCATCCTCAGCGTTCTTTGTGCCATTCTCAGCTAAAGGCCTTCTCCCTGCCCCTCGAGGTCACAGTTTCTTGGCCCTTACGCAGACTGGCCGCTGCAGATGTTAAACCCCATCCCATCTGTAGCATAGGAAGCTGACAGTTCCTGAAACCCTTCAGCTCACTCGAGAGGAGGCCAGGACTCACGTGTCTGCATGCTAAGCTCTCCACAGGGGCCTTGCTAGAAAAATGCAGCGACCTCAGAAGATCCAAGCCCACGCTACGTCCACGACCACCTCCTCGGGGACTGCTGAGACCCAGCAGCTTTTGTACATAGACAGGGCTTCTCCTCTGGGTTCAGAAGTCCACGGTCCTTCCAATCACCCAGCGTCTGCAGCCCACACAAAAGCCAGTGAGCTCATTCGAATAGGAGAAAGATAATTTCATACTTTAAAAAAGCACTTAAACAGCAAAAGTTCCTGTGGAGCCCACATGTGGAAAACCCACTGATGAACAGGCCAAATCCCCAAACCAAGGTTCAAATTTCAGGGGTTTCAGACGGGGCTGTGGGCAAGAAAGCAGGGGTTAGGGCTGGGCATCCCCAGCTACCAGGAAGCAGCCACATGGCGCCACCCGAGTGCTCCTGCATAGGAGGCCCCCAGGGGCTCCCCACGTCCTCTACAGTGTCACTGGGGGCCTGAGACAGTTCCCGCTCTGAGCACCTCGCCACAGCCAGGCCGGTCCATCACGGCCCCAAAACATCTGCTTTCCCATGGCGGGAGATGGGGAGGGTCATGGGGCTGAGGTTTTGGGATCCTGTTTCATGCCCAGGCGGCCCTAAGCCTAACCAAACTCCCTCACCAAAGCCAGCCCTGGTCAAGGCCAGCTGCTCTACATTTGGGCTCCTTCCCTCCCGCAGAAACCTCCAGAACACGGCATCCACTGGCCCCCTGCTGCCTGGGGCCCATCCAACGTGTCTCAGCCAAACTTCCAAAAGGAATAACAGAGGGTGCCCAGGCCAGGAAGATGGCAATGACATCCAGCTTCCCAGGTGGACCCACGACTTGAGGAGACAGGCAAGGACAAAAAGCGGATTCACAAGCCACTGGAAGCACCTCGGGGTCACCCCAGTGCTGAAGGGTGGCAAGTTGCTCTCAAGCCCCAAAATGAAGACAGAAGCAGAAATGGGGCTACACACAGAGAACCCAGCAGGGACCGCTCTCTGGCACGGTGGGAGGGGCGATGCGTCCCGTGGTGCTCGCCGCCTCTTTCCCAGCAGGCCCCAGCAGCAGCTCATCCAGCCTTCCCGAGCCACACAGCCTCGGTTCCCACACAGGAACAGCAAGTCTTTCGGAAGCCTCATTCTTGAACGGCTGGAAGGGACAGACAGAGGCTCCCCCAGGCTGTGGGAGGCGAGCCAGCGCCTGAGGCTCTGGTGGAGGAGGGAGAGCCCGAGGTCAAAGGCAGCTTCACCCCAGCCAGCCTGCACCTGGCTGGAGGTGGTCATGCAGGCCTGCTAGGCGGCAGCCAAACCACAGGCCCCTCTGCCTCCCAGCTCCTGGCTGCTGCGGAACCGAGAAGGCTGAAGCACAATTTGTGACGTGCTCAGAACCCTGAGAAGCAGGCTCTGGATGTCCGGTGGTTGCAGGCTCTTGAGAGAAAAAAACGCATGGGACTTGTTCAAGGACACGGGAGTCGCCATCGGGGCAATTCTGCCAAACAGACCTGAGCCAGCCCCAAGCAGGGCATTCTGGGGGGCAGCAGGAGCTGCTGTGGCCCGTTCACCTTGCAGCTGCCCTCTTGCAGCAGGCGGGCCCTCTCTCAGGCGGAGAGCTCCCGGGCAGCCTGCTGGCTGGGCATCGCTGCACCCAGGGCATCTCTTCTCAAAATGGGGACAGTGTTGGCTGGGACTGCAGTGATTTCAGCAAAGGCCAGGCCGAATCAGGACCGAGAAAAGACTGGGCTATCTCTGCTCTTTCCAGAGCCTACAGTGGCCAGTGGCACAGACACCCCAGAAAGTCCCAGGCCCAGTGTCACTGCCCCAGGGAACTGGGAAGTTTGGCGGTGGTGGGAGGGGAGGTGTTGGAGCCATCTCCTGAAGTCCTCTCACTGCCCAGCCATATTTGGCAGGGGAGGCACTTAAAACCTGTGTTCCAAACATCCAGGCCACCGCTGAGACAGCCCGACGGGCGTGCAAGGCAAGCCTTTCATCCTGCCCTCCAGCTGAATCTCAGAAAGAAGTGGCAGGGACTTGGCCAGGTATGGTGGCTCACGCCTGTAATCCCAGCACTTTGGGAGGCTGAGGCGGGTGGATCACAAGGTTAAGAGATTGAGACCATCCTGACCGACATGGTGAAACCTCGTCTCTACTAAAAACACAAAAATTTGCTGGGCATGGTGTTGGGGGCCTGTACTCTCAGCTATTTGGGAGGCTGAGGCAGGGGAATTGCTTGAACCCAGGAGGCGGAGGTTCCGGTGAGCTGAGATCACACCACTGCCCTCCAGCCTGGATGACAGAGCAAGACTCCATCACAAAAAGAGACGCAGCGGTCAGGAGCTCAGCCTGACTTTGTGTTCCTTTTTTCTCGAATCTAGGAACCACTGCAGCCTCCCAGAGACCAAACCACCAGTGTGGAGGGTGCCAAGCCTTTCTGCGGTCACGTTCCGATGGCCAGACGCCCTCTTCGCACCTGCCCTGCCTTCCCTCCAGGCTCCAGGTCTGGGAGGCCACCTGGGGGGTCCGCCATCCCTGGGTCCATGCAGAGGGTGGCAGCAGGGAGACTGGGGCTGGGTGTCCATTTCCTGGCTCCCTGAGGCTTGGCTACACCCAGAAAAGCCCATCATGGGCCCTTCAGACTCTGCTGTCACTGACTCAGTAATGGCCCCCAGAGACGTTCACATCCTAATCCCAGATCCTGGGAATATGCTCCCCTGTGTTATTTACACACAGACTGACCGAGCAGGTAGGCAAGTTGAGGCTCTTGAAATGGGGGTAGCCCTGGGCTGTCCCGATGGCTCAGTGTCATCCCAGGGTCTTTGAAGAGGGAGACGGAGTCACGGGGGAGAAGGAGATGAGAAGGAACAGGCAGAGACAGGGGGAGGCTGCGCTGCCAGCCTGGGAGGTGGAGGAAGAGTTCACGAGAGAGGAGTGGAGCAGCCTCAGAGGCCTCGAAGGTAAGGAAAGGACCGAGCCTGGAGGCCTGAGAAGGAACCGGCCCTCACACACCTGGATTTTAGCCCAGCAAGGTGTGTGTGCCAGACTTCTGACCTCCAGAGCTGGCAGAGCCACAAACCGTGGTCATCTCACTGCAGCCCCAGGGCACTCACGCACCTGTCCTCTCCGGGTGTCAAGAAAGGGCCAGACCCCAGCCTTCAGGCTTAGGGTGATGGTGCTTCTCTCTCACAGGATCCTCAGTTCCTCCGTGCGGGTTCCCAAAGCCCCGCCCAAACCTTTTCTGCACTGAAGCCCTCCTCCCTCCTGCTGGGCTCTGACCGGTGCAGTCCTGCTTCTCCAGTTTGGGTGACAGTGTTGCCTTCCCTACCACCCTGGAAGTCCCCAGACAGCGCTACCCATGAGTTGAGCATGAAACCCCTGGCGTCACCACCCCGAGCCAGTGTCTCTCCAGCCCGGGAAGGGTTTGCGTGGATTAGGGGAGGGGAGGGCATGTGCAGCTGACCTGAGGTTTTCTCCCATGTGACACGTCAGATATCCAGGAATCTTAGAATTCCAGGCATGTCTCCTGGGTCACTTCACTGGAGCCCACAGTAAAAACTCTGCCATGGCACCTGGTGCTCACCGTCCCCAGCATGCTGATGGCTCCCACTGTAAGAGACAGGACCTCTGCCAGGTAGCTTGCTCCCCATCCACGGGACAGGCCACGGGGCCAGGAGGGCGGTTGTGAAAGCAGCCCCTTCAGCACAGGGTGGGAACTGCAGGACAGATGCACACTCTTTGGTGTGTTCCACCCTTCTAGGGGGTCCCTGGAGGCTCAGAGTCCAGTTACCCACAGCAACGTCTGCTCCCCCTCATCAGCTCCTTCCCCGCCTGACTTGCTGACTCCCTGGGGCTGCCAGGGGTCACCCCCAAATCCTGCTCCCAAGGCCTGCCTCTGGGGGCCCAAATCCAGAGACCAGAGACCGCCTCAGCAACCCTGAAGTCTCTGTGCCGATGCTCATTGGCAAACAGGAGGGGGCAGGCTCGGATTGGCCCTTTCTGGCTGCTTCCAGGCTCCAGCCGGGGTGGTTCTACTGTCCTCTCTTCCTTGTAACTTCTGGGAAAACCACAAGCAAGACTAGAACCCCAAATTTCCATTCCATCATCAATGAAACCCAAAGACACCAGAACCTTGGAAACAGTCCACGTCTTCCCGATGGAGTGCAGACCACGACCGGAGGGAAAGGGTCTTAAGGGCACTGCCCTGGGTCTCACACCCAACTTGAGTGGCACAGAGTCCTCCAGAACACAGCATGCCCTGGGGAGAGCCAACAGCCCTGCTGTGCCTGCTGGGGTGTCCCTGCTGTCACACCCTCACTGGGCTCCTTGACCACAGAGGGGCAGAGTGGAGGAAGGGATGTGAACGCAGGTGCCATTGTTGCAGGAAGCAGTTTGTTGGTGAGGACGGAGCTGCAGCCCTACATGACACCAGCACATGTGACACCAGCCCATGTGACCACAGCAGCCCACCTGACCACAGCCCACATGCACACGCACCGCACAGAAGGACCAGAGGGCCCGCCCAGCGTGTGGGTCCTGGCAGGAATGGAAAACAAGCTGTCTCCAACCCCGTGCGGCTTCTTTTCCCCCCAGGTCACTGCTAACCCCATCAAGGCTGGTGCGTCTGAGGAGCGAGAGAGCACCCAGAAGCAGCTTGCTCTCGGGAGTGACAGGTCCCTGCTGCCTCACAGGCTGCTCTCAGGGGAGGCTGAAGTCAGCACAAAGGCAAGGTTTTATCAAGACCTTCAGCAGAGTCTCTGGCTTTTTTCTTGAGAACGCTATTGGAAAATTCGGGAAAATATTCACATCAATTTTATCTCTTTATTTTGGTTTGACTTTTTATTGCCCTTTAATTCATTTCCATGCAATGTGAAATACATTCTCATGTTTGGAGGTTTGGAAAAGACAGTCCCCGGGGCGGGGATGCGTTAGACGCTGTTTGTTGACTATGGACTGCCGATGATCAGCTCTTACCTCGACAAGGACAGTGTGGGCAGCGGACGTGGGCGCCCAGGTGCTGTGCTCCCCCCTCGACCTGTCTTCTGCCCAACACTGCCGAGGAGCCCCCACATTGCCTCACCAGACCCCCTCCACCGTAACACCGGGAGCCCACGGCAAAACTGCTATGTCTTGCACTGAAAATAAAACCCACTTATGACATGGACACAGGCGTGCCTCCAGGGAGCTGCATGTAAACTGTGTCCCAGGTCAATCCCAACTATTGAAACAGTTCAGACGGAATAAAACACAGGCTGAAGTAAACGCACCAGAAGAGGAGGAAGAGCCGGCTGTGGTGTCCTTTATCTACCTTTATGTGTTTTCCAAAGTTCTAATGAGAGTATTTAAAACAAAACCCAAGAGGCCAGGTTTAGAAACTCAGGGTGCGCTTTCAAAGTAAGTTACAGAAAACACTGTCCATGCTGAGGGCATCTTTGCTTTAATTAGCTTGTCTGAGTCTAGGCGACCATCCCCACGCCCCTGCCTCTGCTCCAGTGGGGCCGTCGTGGGGCTTATCTTGAGAATCCCGTAGTCCTGCGGGGCACGTGCCTTTGTTCCCATTTCACAGACCAAGAAGGCAAGGCCCCAGGACACATACCCCAGGCCCAGATTCAGGGCCCACACCAGGTTCCGTGTGCACCGTCTCACAGGACCCACAGGGAAACCTGCGCACTGGGGCCCTCAACCGGTCGCAGCAGAGCATGTGAAGCCGGCAGGCGCCACCGAGGAACGCCACAGGGTCCCCCTGCTCCACAGCCCACGCCCTGCCAGTGAGCCCAACAGTGGCCTCCAAAGCCACTTCTTCCTGCAACCTGAGAAGGTGGCCTTATTTGGAAATAGGGACTTGGCAGGTGTCATCAGTTAAGCTTAGACGAGGTCATTCTGGACTGGAGACCCTAAACACAATGGCGGGTGTCCCCAGAGGAAGAGAAGGAGCCACGTGAAGACATGGAAGGAAGAACGCCCCATCACGTGGGAGGCAGAGCCTGGCAGACTGTGTCTATGAGCCGAGGAATGCCAGGATGTCCAGTACCCCCGGAGCCCGGGCGGATGCGAAGCCTCCCCATGCCAGCTCCTAGACGTCAGACCTCTGCCTTCAGGGCTGTAGGGCTGTAGGGCTGTAGGGCTGTATTTCTGTTGTTTTATGCCTCCAGCATGTGGCATTTGTGACAGTGGAGACGGGAAGCAAAGTCTCCATCCCTGTTGGGGACATCACCACAGAGATGAAAATATGAAAAATATGTGTCAAGGCGGGACCTGAGGGAGGGACCAGAGGTCTGTGTTGGCTGCACAGGCTGGGAGCCGGGGGACACAACGGGTGGGAGCAGCCTGCGGCCAGCATGGCTGAATGCAACGGGTCCTCCTCACCTCCATCCTCTTCCCTCCTCCTGTCCAGCCACTGCTGAGTGCGATGGGTCCTCCCGGCCTCCCTCTGTCCTCCTTCCTGCCTCCTCCAGACCCTCCCCCCACACACTTCCTCCTTGCTCCTCTTGTGTAGACATGGTCCCGGCCCTGGGGAGACAGTGGGAACAAGACTAGCCAGGCGCCCACCCTTATGGGTCCCCACGATGGGCAAGGGGCTTTCAGACACACAGGCTGCAAGCCGCGGCCGCGGCGATCCCAGCAGCGGCTGCGAAGTGTGGAGGCAGCACAGGGCCTTTCTGGGGCTGTGGAAGCACGCAGGGCATTTCCTGGGAATCCTTCCCAGGAGGTACATGGAGAACTGGAATTTAAAAGCCAGCCAGTGGCGTGCGATTTCCCACATGCCCTTTGCTTTGGAACCCGCGCTTCCTAGCTCAGAGGTGAAGTAAGCAGCGTGCAAATGAGACAGTGAAACCACTGAAGGCAAGAAGAGAGGAGGAAGGAGGGGCGCACAGTTCAGGGCCTGCTTCCGGCCGTCCTGAGCCTTGTCTGCCGGGGCGGTGGCATCCCAGGCCTGGGCAAGGGATCGGCAGCGTGTCTTTCCAGAAGGAACGCTGTTCTCATCTGCTGAGCCATCTCAAGAACTCCTCTCCTCCAGCTCTGGCGCTCACAGCCCAGTGTCAAGGCGAGGGCAGGGCTGGCCCCTCCTCTAGGTGCTGGGGAGGGTCTGCTCCCTTCCCACCCAACATGCCGGTGGCCCCGGCAATCCCAGGGGTCCTCGGTGGGCAGCTGCCCCGTGCCAGCCTCTGCCTCCCGCTGCGCGGCTTCTCCTCTGCGCCTCCTCTCCCAGTCAGTCTCCTCCTGACCCACCCTAACACCTCCCGTAACTACCTCGCATCCGCACAGGGTCATGTCCTAGGTGCTGGGGTGAAGGCTTGACATGCCTTCTGGGGGACATGATTCAACCCAAGACAACTGCCTAAACAGACTCAGACCATGACGAGGTGGAAGCCCTTTAGCGCCCTCACCCCCAGCACAGACCCTGCGGAAACCTCTGGCTCAGTCCCATGAGTCACTGCGAACCAAGTCCCCCAGACACCAGGCCGCTGTGATAGGCACCCTGCAGTCTGGGAGGGGGTGACCCTGGGGCTGCAGAGAAGGCCCTCCTGCCACCGCAGGGAGCCACGGTCTGCCCCAACAGCCAGGGAGGTCCTCGGAACTTGTCGGGAGACTGAGAATGCATGCGCTGCTGTAACAAAAGCCGTGAGACTAAGCAATGTGCCAACAGCAGACATCTCCTGCTCACAGCTCTGCAGCCAGAAGCCCGAGATGAAGATGCTGGCAGGTCCGTGTCTGGGGAGGCCCCCTCCTGGCTCATAGGCAGCCCTTCCGGTGTGTCCTCACACGGCGGACAGGACAGGATCTCCCCAGGGCCTCTCTGTAAGGACACCAATCCCACCCACGAGGCTCCACCCTCGTGCCCTCCTCAGCTCCCAAAGGCCCCACCTCCCAACGCTGTGGCCTTGGAGGGGGGATTTCCACACACTCATCTGGGGACACAGACACAGGCTGCAGCAGAGGACACGGGCGGCTTCTCCTTCACCCCCTTCCCGAAAAAGGTCAAGACCCCACCCCCGCTGCCCCTCACCTTCCCTTTGAAGAGTCTCACCAATCCCTGCCCACCGATTTCCTTTCTGGCGATTAGAAAGGGGGCCTTTTATCTAAACCCTCCTTTGAAATGCCTTACGCTGTACAAGATTTTGGGATAAGCAGGGGAGAACGTGTCTGGCGTTTAAACCTCAGGGACTCTGAATCCATTCAATGCAGGTATTCAGCCAGAATTCAGCCACATCGGGAAATCAGAACCCTACTCCCAGTGGGTGCCACAGAGTGGAATTTTTAAAATATTTGAGGAAACTCGAAGACAGCCACTCGTTTATGGCTGGCTGACGCCAAGTGGCCTGAGGAAGCCAGCAGGGAATGGAGGTTGAGCGGGGTCCAAGCTGCCGAGGGTCGGGCAATCCCGTGGCACTGAGGGGAAGGGGCGGAGGGGCCACACTCACGCCCTCCACAGTCAGAGGCGGACGGTAAGTTAAGGACTGGGGTGGGGGCCTCACCATCCCACCATGGGGCTGAACCACGGGGGCCTAGCAGTGAATCTCGGGCACCTCTACTCCCCAGAGCATAGCAGACCCTGAGCTGCTCCACACCCAGAGCAGCTGGGCACCCACTGGGCATTTCACAGACAAGGAATCAAAAGGCCATGGGCCCAGGGCATGCGTGTGTGCAGACATGTGTATGCACGTACAGACACATGTACACTTACAGAAACAGACGTGTACAGACACATGTACACGCTTACAGACACAGGTATATGTGGTTATATAGACACATGGGTATGTGCTGAGACACGTACACGCTTAGAGACAAACACATGTATGTGCTTAGACACGTGTATGTGCTTACAGAGAAACATGTAGACACGTGTATGTGCTTACAGAAACATACGTGTACACACTTAGAGACCGGCACATGCACGTGCTTGCACACACAGACCCACTGGCAGAGCTCCTGGCCTTGCTGGGCTCCAACCCTGTGAGCCTGGATTGAGATGCAGCCCACATGCCCTCTTGCTGTGTGGCCTCCCTGTGCCTCAGTCAGATTTACCACTAAGTGCCACGCCGCAGGCCACACCCAGGCCAGCCGCAGCCCTGTCCACACTGTGTTGCTCAAGTGTTTGCGGGGTACCATGGAACAGAAGGAAGGCCCTTTCCTCCGGCGCATGTAACAGACACAAGACCCAGAGTCACACCTCATCCACGCCAACAGTGACGTTAAAACCAGGAAGAAACCACTCACCGCCTGCCAGGCTCCACGGTGCCCTGTCCTGGCTCCATCTGCTTGGCTAACACCCTGCCTCGGCACTGCAATCCTGGGGTCAGGAGGAACAGGCCCTGGGCGCGCAGGGTGAGGTCCTGGGGCCGCCGGTTCTGCGTGTGGCCGAGTGTCTTCCTCCAGCTGGGGAAGGAACGTTTCCTTCCTTTCCTTCCAGCTCCCTCCTCAGCGTCCCGCACAAAGAGCTCGGCTCCCTTCAGCCCTCTGCCTGAGAAAATAACAGGCGTCTTTATTTTATCTTATTTTCAAACACAGAAAAGTAAACATCCCTCTTTCATTGAAAGAAAATGACCCACATTAGAAATGACTGCACAAATACGAAATATAACCTCGGCCCAGCCCCCATTCCTCTGCGCATTCGTTCATTCCGCAGATGTTCACGGGCTGGCACCGAGCTGCAGGTGAGGGCGGTCTGCACACCGCACGGTTTGCATTCTAGCAAAGGGGCGGACCGTCCAGGGGGACAAGAGAAAAGTAACCACAGATTGAGATGAGTGCTGTGGAAAGGCACAGCGGGCTGCAGGGGGGGGCGATTTCACAGGCTGCAGG
>CM052654.1:1646535-1659491 GCA_028533165.1 Leontopithecus rosalia
CCTCTACCACCGTCATCTCCATCATCACCACCAACACAACCACCCTAACAGCCCCCACCACCACCTCTACCACCGTCATCTCCATCACCACCAACAACACAACCACCTTAACCACTGCCGTCTCCACCACTCATCTCCGTCATCACCACCAACACCTTCACTATCATCGTCATTATGACCACAAACAGTTTACCCACTACCAACACCATTACGTCCCTCGTCCTCACTACCACTACCAGCAATAATGTATCTGCAACAAGCACGACCTTCACCGCCATCGTTGGTGTCATCCTCTGTTGCCCTGACCTCCACCACCAGCACTCCCCGTGCTGTCACCGCATCAACAGCACAGCACCAGCATCAGCACTGTCAAGGGGTCCAGTGAATGTTTCTGATGATCCTGAATTACGTTCTAATGTGTCTGCTTACTGGCTTCTCACTTCTTCCCCTTGAGACTGAAATAGGAATTTTTGTAGAGAGTCAGTGGGCATTGCTTCTGGCCTTGAGTACTGGCTTGGGTGTGATAGAAATGGAAGGTCCTGAGTGAGGGTTTCTTCAGGACAACGGCTTTGCAGTGTTGAATTCGGATTCTGCAGATTGGATCCAATGTGCAGCACATTTTGAACGGTTAGTACTGACCTCTGTTGCTAGGGGATATGATACCTATTGAGATGTTCAAATCTGGGTCAATTCTTTCATTGTATTTGGAAGATTTTCGGTCACATGGGAAACCTTTCCAGGCTTGAGTAGATCATGTTGCTTAGATCATGAATCATGAAATTATTTGGTACTGTTTCTAGTACATGTGTATTTTAATACAGACGGGTTTTTTTGCCTTTTTTTTTTTAAACAAAAGTAGCTAACGTTACCTAAGATGTGCATGAGAAAAGCTTGTATATGTTTATAGGCTAAAGAATGTGAAATCACTGGAAAAGTAGGAGATATTTTGTGTATGTTCTGGTAAACCCATCTCCAGTGCATGCACCACCCCAACACACCCTGAGTAACTGAGTACATTTACGTCCACATGGTGCATGTATAACTAGCAAAGTTAAAGCAGCAGCAGGCCCGGGGGTTCCCTGTGTCTGTGTGTGCGATCGCTTGACCATTGTTCAGCCGACATCAGGCTTGGTGTCCTCAAAGCTTTTAAGCTAATCTCCCATCTTTGGCGTTTGTGTTCCTTCTTATACTTTCCTTAGAGTAGGTTTCACAGGCCTTCAGAATCGTTTTCCATGAAATAAGGCCTTCTAGATCCAGCTGGGAAAGAGATTGGAAGAGATGGGAAATGTCCAACATTTTTACGTGTAGGGTTTTTTTTGGAGAGAGTGAGGAGGAGTGTGTGGGCAGAGTGTCCTTGTCTATAGCTGAAGAATGGCCTTGTATTTCCGGGAGGCTCTAGGCCACCCTGAATGGGTTGTCACAGAGGGAGGATCACCTCACCTTCCTAGACAGCACTCTCTGTGTTGTCACGTTTAATAAAGATGCTCCCATCAAGAAAATATATTCCTGCATTCCATGCCAGAACACAAGCAGAAATCTTGGAGACTCACAGTGCTTCAGGGATTTAATCTCTTATGGAAAAGTCTTCCCTACCAGAAATGGTGGAAAATGGAATTTAAACCATAAAAGGTCAGAAGTGGAGTGAGTTTGGTGTTGACTGGTCCCGGGAAACACTGGGAAAGGCATGGAACTGCCCGCATGCCCCCTGCTGCCTTGTCTCCGGGTTCTGCGGGTCCTTGCCCTGTCTGAGGAGGCGGGGCCCTGACTTGCAAAGGGAGGCCACGGCGTCTCCTGCCTTTGCGTTTGGCCCCATCGAGGTTTGCTGTATGCAGCAGAGCCTTCCGAGAGGCAGTGGCTGCCGAGCTCCCAAGGACTCTGCTCCTTAGCTTCTTGCTCTGTTTTGGCAAGCAGCAGGAAGGTAGTTTCAGCCTTGAGTGATGACTAGTCAGTGAAATAGGTGTGCTATTTTTAGGGCTATCATTTTGTCCTATTGAATTTCTTGGGACACTGTCCGTGGTTGCAGCATAGAAGAATCTTTTAAGTCAGGCAAGGGCCCAGGACAAGCTGGACAGAGTGTTTGTCTGGGAAGCGTTTTCTCTCCCTCTCTTTTTTTTCAGAGAGAGCTTGGATGAAATGATGACTGAAATGCTCATTTTCAGTGTTTGCCTCAGTTGGAGCGATGCTGCCTTTGGAGGGCTCGCTGTTAGCTGAAGCAGAAGTGTCTATAACAACCCGAGACGCGCCTGCACCCCTGGCCCACGTCATACTCTGTGACTTCAGACAGGGTGGCTGGCCTTAGGCTTGCAGGATTGTTTCTGATCAGTCTTACCATTTTCAAATACATGCTTAAAAGTTTAAGTGACAGAGTTTACGTAATGTGAAAGACAAACACTCACGCATGTTTCTCGCCATAGCCAGTGCGGTGTGCACAGGGCCTCGGCGTCGCTGAATGCTCGTCGAGTGGGTGAACGCAGCCGCGGCCGTTCCGAGGTACCTCCTGCTTCTTTGTCGCACACACTGACATTCGGACGTGCTCTTGTTTGAGCTGTTTACAGCTGTGGCTTATGTTCACCGGTTCTTCAGTCCTGAAAACAGAGAATAGCACTTACTTAAAACTCTTAATAAGCAGGAAAGGTGAGACTGCGGAGTTGCTTTAAATTTCCTCGTGGAAGGATCCCAATGGGAGATCTTCCTTTTCTGAATAAGGAAGTTCTGATGATTCTTAGGGTGTTCTGAGACTTTTCTGTCACCACTGTTTAGCTGTGCCTGCTGTGCTGAGGCGGGAGTCACTTCACACAGCTGGCGTGGGGCGATTTGGTGGCGGTGCTGCCCAGCCCCCGAGAGCTCGCCAGCGCGCCTGTTGCTTTGGGTGCGTCTGTGCAGAGCAGCTGATGGACGTGTAAATAACCCGTTTGCCTCAAGAATTACCTTCTGGAAGGCTACCAGAGCAGCTGCTGGCAAAAGGAAACCCGGGGCGCTACTGTACACCAGGATTTCTGGCCTCCGGAGGAAGGAAGGATGGTGGCCGGAAGGGGAGCCTCCTCCAGGGGGACGCCCTGGAGGCTCCTGGGGTCCCCTCCAGATGTTCACTTGTCAGAGGCGAGAAATGAGCAGTGGAAAACAGCCCTCAGGTCCCTCAATGCTGACAGTGTTTAGGCCCTGGCTTCTCCCTTGGGCAGAAGGCAGGCGCGGTGCCTTGGCCCCGCTCTGGCTTTGGACAGCCGCTCCTCTGGTGGCGCCCCTCATGCCCCGTGTGTGTCGGGATGCTTCCTGATGGTAACCCCGTGCCTCTGCTCTGGCCCCCATTGTGAGAAGCTGGAAGGACACTCCTCACTCCCTGCGTGTTGGTAGCGTTTGGCTCCTGCTTGTCACATCCCAGGAGGGAAGTCCCTGCCGTGTGCGAGACAGTCTGACTTCTGACAAGTGGAGAATGGCGGGGGGCGTCGGGCAGGGGCGAGGTGCCGTGACTCGTACTGGACTCTAGGGCGAGTGGGTGCTGGCCGACGCCTGCATTGAGCAGGTGCAGGACGTGCAGTGCCGGGCAGCGAGGGTTGCCCGTGTTCCCACAGGCCAGGCACCGACGCTCGGTGTGGGCCAGAGAGCCTGATTGAAGTCACGCTCCTGTCCCCTCAAATTATGAACAGGCGGAATTACTGCTCAAGCATGATATAATTTCCTACCTGTGCTTTCACCCTGAGTGACTGTTACCTTCATGGTGTTTTTTTACGAGTAACCTCTCATCTAGAAGTCGCAGGTGCAGGACTGCGCCGGTGCCTGGTTAAAACGTTACAGCTGGTGCTAAGAGTGTGTTGAGATGCCTGAAAGAAGCTTATGTTTTTTGACTCACTGGCCTGTGGGAAGCTAAAGGACAGTGTGAACAAAGATCCCTTTCTTCCTCCAGCGGGAGCTTGCGATTTGTTGGGTTTCGTGCGGGTGGCCCGAGGAGGATGGCTGATGGGGCCGGGACGTGCTGAAGCCTGGCGCCTTTGTCAACCGAGCTCCCTCCCGGGCCCTGGAAGGCCTCGGGTGTAGAAACGTGTCTCGGTCCACAGCAGGCCCAGCTCCACAGCAGCGCTGAGGCTTTCTAAGTGATCCAAGCTCGGGGCCTTTTCTGATTTGCAGACCAGAGCTTCACGGGTTTCCTCTTTGTTCTCACCACTGGACAGGCTGTTTCCTCTCACGCGGGCAGTTTAGGCGAACTGGCAATGCTTTCAGAAGCCCACCACATCCTTCTTTCCATTTTCTCTAAGAAATTGCAGCCCCATATGAAACGTGTGTCCCGTCCCTGGGGTTTGCAGGGAGCCTGTGTACCTGATGGTGGGTTGGGAGGTTGTGATTAAGAGCGACTTGAACCCGTGACTGCTCTCGGCTGCTTTGCATAATTGGCTCTGGGCATAAACTATGCATCAAGGGTAGAAAAATCCCCTAGGAATGATTTTCCTGTGTAGACAGTCTCTTATTTGATAAACTATGCATCAAGGGTAGAAAAATCCCCTAGGAATGATTTTCCTGTGTAGACAGTCTCTTATTTGTAACTCAGGGCGTTGGTGACATTGACTCCCACCGTGAAATCGGTGGATAGCACATACAGGGCCCCTGCGGCTCTTCCCTCTGCCTCCCGGTTGGCCCCTGAGCCCCTGCTCTTGCCCTGGGCAGCTGCTCCTCCAGTGGCGTCCCTCACGCCCCGTGTGTGTTGGGGTGCTTCCTGATGGTAACCCCTGTGCCTCGGGTCTGAGGGCAGCTCCCACTGGTGACGCGGAGATGGCCTTGAGAAGAGTATGGGGGAGGCCGGGCGGGTGTGACGAAACTGGAAGCACAGAAGCCTCAGGAGGCCGCACTGGGTCCTCAGTAGGTTCTGAGGGTGAAGGAGAGGGTGGCACCGGGCTGTTGAGGCAGGGCTGCTCAGCGCCCCCAGGGTTGCTGGGACACAGCCGCGGGGACACGGTGAGTGATGAGCAGGTGGGTGGGCGGGCAGGAGCCCGGGCGGCAGAAGAGAAGCAGAGTCCCAGCCTCCCAGCCGCTCTCCTCTCATCACACAGGCTGAAGTAGCAGGGTTTGGCTTAATCATTCTCCTCGCTTGTGAGGGAGTCGTTTTTAAAGTCCAGGGAGCTGTTGAAGTGTCTTAGAGTGCGGTGCTCTGTTGCTGTCCTCGCATTCTTCCTAAGGAGTCTCCTGTACAGGGAATGGCTGCAGCCTGCGGTGAGCTGGGGACAACTGCGCTCTTAGCCTCTCTGCCTTGTTCGCACCGGCCGTGCAATCTCGGGCACATAGTTAGCCCCATTCACAGGGCTCCGTTTCCCCGCTGGCAGAATTGGAGCTTTTTGTTTGCTTGCTTGTTTGAGACAGAGTCTCGCTCTGTCACCCAGGCTGGAGTGCAGTGGTGTGATCTCACTGCACCCTCTGCTTCTCAGGTTCAAGTGACTCTCCTTCCTCAGCCTCCCAAGTAGCTGTGATTACAGGCACCTGCCACCAGGCCTGGCTAATTTTTGTATTTTTAGTAGAGATGGCTTTTCACCACATTGGCCAGGCTAGTCTCGAACTCCTTGACCTCAAGTGATCTGCCCACCTTGGCCTCCTAAAGTGCTGGTATTACAGGCGTGAGCCACTGTGCCTGGCCCCAAATTGGAGCTATTAATAACACACGGGATAACCTCCATGCCAAGCACCCAGCACCTGGGTCCTCCCAGCAAACCCAGCTGTGTTCCCTGCAGCTGTTCCCCGCAGTAGGCTGAGTGATGCATCCATGGGGCCCCTGACAATGGAGCTGTTGGGGATGTGACTGGGGACTGCAGCCAGGCGTGTGACTCTAGGCCTAGTGGCCAGCCAGGACACACCCCAGAGGGCCATGCTGTCCAATCAGGGCCGTGCCTTCCACTCACGTGTGTCAGATCCCCTCCTACATGTGCACACGTGCTCACCACTGCCAGGGCCGTTGCGGGGCGACGCCTGGTCTGCTTCACACCTGCCTTCAGGGTACTGGGTCTGACCCTGCAGGCCTCACGCTGGCCTGAGCCTGGGTTCACGATGTGGTCAGCAGCCCCACCAAGTCCCTGCAGCCCCGTGTTAATTGCTCAGCTTGCCTCACCCAGCTCTTGAGGTGCTCAGTGTGCTCACTTGGCAGAGGAGGCTGGAGTGTGTGGGTCTGTGCTGGGACCACAGGGGTGCGGACCGCAGGGGTAAGAACCCCAGCGCTGGTCTGCCCTGCTCAGGGCCGTGCTGCCGCCATGTGACCCTGCTGAGCCCAGGTGTGCTGCTGCTGAAGCAGGCAGGTTCCTTTTGTTGGCGTCCTACCCTCCTGTCATCTGAAGACTGAGGTGGGGGGTGCTGCACCGTCACTGTGTTGAGGCCTGGCGGGTGGGTCTGTGGGCCGCAGCATGAGGAGAGCAGGGAAGCCTGGCTCACGCTGACTTTTCTGTCAAGGGAGACATGGAGCTCACTCAGCCAGGGCCTCTGAGGCCAGGGCAGCGTCCAGGCGGCTGTGGAGAGCAGCTCCGCGGCGTCACCTGCAGGCGTTCGCATCCCAGTTCTGTGCAGGATGAGAAGCCTTTGATACAGCATGAGTGATGACAGTCTCACAGCTACAGCGTTTTAAAAGAAGCCAGTTCAGAGATGTCAGTGCCTGACTGCTGGACTGTGGCTGTTCCTGACTGGTATCGTCGTGATGAAGTTTGCTCCCCTCCTCTCACGGGGAGTTTCTTGTGGTTCCTTGTTTTTAATGCAGGAGGAGTGAACATGGCACG
This sequence comes from Leontopithecus rosalia, assembly GCA_028533165.1. NCBI lineage: Eukaryota > Metazoa > Chordata > Mammalia > Primates > Cebidae > Leontopithecus > Leontopithecus rosalia. Next base: position 1,653,276 of record CM052654.1, read on the forward strand.
CCCCGGATACGTCGGGAGCCGGAGCTGTGCCCCTCCCGTCCTGCGCACCCGCTCTCCGCCAGCCCCTCCCGTCCTGCGCACCCGCTCTCCGCCAGCCCCTCCCGTCCTGCGCACCCGCTCTCCGCCAGCCCCTCCCGTCCTGCGCACCCGCTCTCCGCCAGCCCCTCCCGTCCTGCGCACCCGCTCTCCGCCAGCCCCTCCCTGAGGCACCTGCTCTTGGTTGAGCTGTCATTGTTGCTGCTTAGGTGTTTTTTCAAGTGGAGAAAGTTTGAAGAAATGTTTTTTCAGCTGAAAAACATTTGCAGGGGTCTCTGACTCTTGGTATTAGTTGATTTGATGATGGCATTTGCTGACCTCAAAATTACTTGCCAAGAACAAACTGCGTGAAGAGAAGCAGTTGTCCCATTTGAAGTGAGCTTTCCTTTTCCAGCGTGTCTGAAAACACCCCATGGAGCTCTAACAAGAGGGAGGCGAGCGGTCTCTGCCCGAGGGCTGAGGGTGCCACTTGGGGTGTCTGTGCAAGCCGGGAGTGGTGCGTCAAACCCGCCGCAGAGCATGGATGCCTCCCTGGAGGTCGGCCTGTGAGATTCTTGCAGGTAGCTGTGACCACAGCCAGGAGAACCAAGTCATCCAAAACCAAGCCCGGGGCCCCTGCGGGAAGCGGGGGGTTGGGGTCGTGGGCCCACATGTATTTTCTCAGCCAGCCCTGGGGTGCTGTGTATACCTGTGGAGTGACGGGCCTCGGTCTGTGCCTCCTCCGTGCCCGGGGCCTGGGGGAGCAGCTTAGACCCCAGGCAGGTGCTCGGTGAGATGCCAGAGGGAGCCCGTCCCAGTGGGACAGAGCGCTCTGCCTGGCTTCCCTGCTGAGTCCTGTGACATGCATCCTCGGGCGGCCCAGAGCTCTGATGGTTCCAGGAGAACCGACGTGAATCCTGCTGTGCCGGCTGTGAGGATGGCCCGTTCCTGGGTCCCTTTGTACATGTGGTGTCAATCACACACTGCTCCCGCAGTGCGCCACCCACAGGCCTCACGGTTGCTTGGAACGCTGGGGTGGGGCACCTCTGCTGCGCGTGTACAAAGGGAATTGGAGCCTGAAAACGTTTTTGGCTATTCAGTTTCCAGATGTTTCTCACCATAGCTCTTGCCTAAATGTGGCATTTTCTGAGATGTGGCGTCAGGTAGGGGGGTGCCCCGAGGCTGCGCTTCTCCCTGGAGGATGGGTTGGAGCCCAAACCTAGTGAGAGCTGCCCCTGCCTGCACTGAGTCAGGTGAGTGCTGCCCCCTCCGCATGTGAGTGCAGATGCCTAGGTCCGCCACAGCTGGGTCAGGCGACTTAGCAGTCTGTCTGAAAAACGGGCAGGAGGGGGCAGGTTCTTCTCAGTTGGAAATTGGAGTTTGGCTTTTTTCGGGGGACAGAGTCTCTCTGTCTCCAAGGCTGGAGTGTAGTGGCGCGATCTAGGCTCACTGCAAACTCCATATCCCAGATTAAAGCCATTCTCCTGCCTCAGCCTCCAAGTAGCTGGGATTACAAGCATGTGCCACCATGCCCAGCTAATTTTTGCATTTTTAAAGTAGAGATAGGATTTTGCTATGTCGGCCAGGCTGGTCTCGAATTCCTGACCTCAGGTGATTCACCCCCCACCTTGGCCTCCCAAAGTGCTGGGATTGCAGGCGTGAACCACTGCACTCGGCCTGGAGTTTGCCTTTTAAGTCATCTTTGCCTGTTGTTTCTGAATGTTAGCCTCTCTTCATTAGGATCCATGCCAGCGGCAAGCTGCCGGAACTGGGCTTCCCGTGGACCCGCTCCTTCCCCTACAAGGGAGGAGTTGGGAGAGCATGTCTGGGGGCAGTTGGGAGGCCTTTGGACACCCCTTTATAGGGCATGGTAGGGGCCACTGCCCTCTGAGCTTGCTGTGGGGAGCCACACATGGTAGGAGGGGGCACTCAGGACGTTTCTTAGGAAGCCACACACCAGAAGCTTTGGCAACAAAAGACCAAATGGCCAGGGGCTGTGGTTACCGCATTCCAGCTGAGGACTGGAAGTGGGCCCACTGTGCCTGTGCTAGGAACCCACCCCAGGGCTTAGTAATGACAGGAGTCCATTCCCTCACAATTCTGGAAGCCCCAGGTCAGAAGGTGCGGGCAGGGCCTGCTCCTGGAGGCACTGTTGTGGGATGGAGCGGGGGTGGGGGGCAGTGAAGGTGTGGAGAGGGGGCACTCTTTTCCCTCCTCTGCAGAGCTTGCTGCTCCTGGGCTTGAGGCCACGAGGCTCCAATCTCTGCCCCTCCTCTGCTTCTCTGTGTTCAAATGTACCTCTTCTCATAAGGCCCCGCCACTGGGTTAGGGCCTGCCTGAGCTCAGCGTGGCCGCACTTGAACTTACCGGAGCCCAGCGTGGCCGCACTTGAACTTACCCGAGCCCAGCGTGGCCGCACTTGAACTTACTTGAACCCAGCGTGGCTGCACTTCAGCTTCTACAGAGACCCTGTTTTCAGTTAAGGCCAAGTTCACAGGTACCACAGGTTAGTGAGAGTTGCTTTTTAAGGGACACGGTTCAGGCCACAGGACCCTCCCCATCCCATCTTCAGCAGAATGATGGTGGCTGCCTCGCCTCAGCCCCACATTCCTGTAGATGTGTGCTAAGCCCTGGCTCAACACTGCAGATGAAGCTTTTTGCAGGAAGACGTGATTTGGTGGGGTCTGGGTGCCGTGGGGCTTCCAATGGAGCCGCGTGCTGCTACTCACATCCCGTCAGAGCCCTGCCAGCTGCATTGTTGGACATGACACAGGCCAGGTTGCCTCCTCTGCTCCCTGCACAAGACTGCACGGTCATGCACACCCCACTGAATGTGCCTAGATCAGATGCATTTGAGACCTGGCGTTGGGGTGGAGTCACCTGGAGCCACAGCCTGGTGGAAAAGACTTGCATTCAGGCCCCAGACCTGCGCACGTGCACTCTGGGAGGGCTCAGGTTTGCACACGGTGGGGTTCTCTGTGTAGTGTGTGGTGAGTCTGGCTTGGCACCGCGGTCCGTCTCAGGGCCTTCCTTTGCAGGTGGCAGGTGCTCTGACTTACCCAAGTGAGGGGTGCTCTGCTATGGCAGACAGTGCTGACGTGGGAGTGGCTCGTGCCGGAAGTGTACCAAGGTGATTTCAGCCACCTGTCGGCAAGAGTGGCGAGGCCATGGGTTTCTAAGCATGACTCAGTTTGAAGTGCATGCAGAGACCGCTGTGTCTTGCCCTCAGGCACGGCCCACCTGACAAGGTGTGTCTCTTGATCTCCCCAGCCTGCCCTGGCCTGCTTGTCCCTCCTTCACTTGGATGGTCGCTGTAGGGCTGCGATGGGGAAGGCTGGCTGACCCCGTTTAAAGCCGCGTTTTCCCATCATTAGGAGGGAGATAGCTGACGTTGGCCACACAAGCCGTCTTGTGCAGGTTCTTCTGACTTAGGTGAGCTTGGAGGGACGTTGGATCATGTGTTTTTAGACGTTCATTCTTTTGCCCTATCATGGTGGATTGAAGCATATTTTTTGTGCCATGCGGTAGGTTTTCCAAGTTAAAGAGATGAGCAGAGCCAGGAGAATGGTGCCGTCTGGAGGGTGCGTGGAAGTGGAGGTGGCTGTTTCTGCGAAGAGGGAAAGAGGCTCTTCTCACCCTCAGCTCAGGACTGGCATCTTAGCCCTTGAAGCGTGAAACTGGATGGCAGTGGCCAGGCTCCCCACCTGCCCCTCTCCCTTTCCTGGGGATGCCTGAGCAGCGCCGTGGTGGTGGGAGGCGTGCGCAGTGGTTCACATTCACCCTTATTTTCTTCCCACTCTTCCTCTTGCCCTGCCGGCCCACCCTCCCTCTCACCATCCAGAAGCCGGAGGCCTGTGGTCTGTGGGGAGTGCCAGAGGCCTAGGGGTTGACTTTGGTTGCGTTCTTAAACATCCACCACCCTGCCCCAGGCAGCCAGAAGACCCCAACACACATGGCTAAGGCCACTCCCAGGAATGCCGCCAGCTGGAGGGGTGGGGCGGGCGGCAAGCACCGCAGGCCTCCACCTTCTTTCCTGTGACGTCTTAGCCTTTGTTTTGCCTCAAGGCTGTGCTTGAGCTTCATGCTCAACCGTGCAGAGCACCTCAGAGGCTGCTTTGTGTCCCACTTGCCAGGAGGCACCTTTTTGTGAACAGGGGATCCCCTGAGGCGTCTTGCCATGCTCTGGGCTGTAAATCTGGCTGATAGCTGTTAGCCTGTTCGCTTTGAAACTTACCCTTTTTTGCCTGAAGGACAGTTTTCTGAAAAGCTTTGATCCGTTGACTTAAACCTGAGGTCTGCAGGGAGTCTCTGTTTTCCAGGCTTGAGGGCTGATCCCAGGAGGAGAGGGTTTCTGCCTTTGCCTGTGCTGGCCTGCTGTTGGTGCTGTTTCTGACCATCCACTCATGTTGATTTGGTTTGTGAAAGCCTTAGAGATGGAATTTAAGGACACGGGTTAGGGTTCCCCTCCATGGGTTTAAAGGCTTAAGAATGATGATGTGGCCTTTTGGCATTTGCTGTAGGGACATAGAAAGACTTTGGGTCATTTGGTGGCTCGGGGGCGTCACTGGCATGAACCTCTTCTCTGAGCACCTCATTTTTCTAGCGTGAGGAAGCTGCTTTTGAAATTAATATCTAGACTGGAAAAAGGCACCTTGATTACAGTCTCAGCTCTCACACCTTAGCATCTTGGATTCAAAGCTAAATGACAGGAGCCCTCGGCTTTCCCGGCAGACCTGTGGATTGCTGCTTTCATCCTTGTTCTGTTGGCACACGTAGCAGCGTTCAGTGTGTCCTTTCAGTGCATGCAGAGTGGGCTGTGTTTTGTTTTGCCCTGCATCTGAGTGGATTCCTGGTTAGACTCAGGACTTTGTATCTAGACAGTACTGAAAAGTCCTTGCTTGGGCTTCTTGCATTTACCTTAGGTTTTACACCAGTTTGGCACTGCCTCAGTTGGGCATTAAACAGAATTTCCGAAGTCTCAGCAGATAGAGGGAACCAGATGTGTATGCTCCAGATGCAGTGCCTTTAGGCCAGGGTTCGCTCAGGAGGCTGCTTCCAGTTCATACTCTCTGCTGCTTGCTTTTTTTTTTCCTTTTTTTTTCTTTCTTTTTTTTTTTTTTAAACAGATTTGCTCTTGTAGCCCAGGCTGGAGTGGAGTGTGGTGGTACAGTCTTAGCCCACCACATCCTCCACCTCTCAGGTTCAAGTGATTCTCCTGCCCCAGCCTCCCAAGTAGTTGGGATTGCAGGCATGCACCACTACACCTGGCTAATTTTTGTATTTTTAGTAGAGACTGCGTTTCTCCATGTTGCCCAGGCTGATCTCGAACTCTTGACCTCAGGTGATCCGCCTGCCTCAGCCTCCCAAAGTGCTGGGATTACAGGCCTGAACCACTATGCCCAGCCTGCTGATTTCTTTTATCTGAAAATAATTGGCTCTGTTTCAGAAATTTTCAGGGGAAAGCCCTGTGAAGGGGGCTGGGAAAGTAGCAGGTGTCTGCAGCCCTGTCTCTGAGCTGATGTCAAGATGACGAGGTGCCGCCCTTTGGGAAGCCTGCCTCAGGTTAGCCGCAGGCCAGCATCACTGGAGCCTGAAGGAGTGGTCTCTGGCCACTAGCCTGGGAGTGAGGACACTGTCCTTTCCAGCGAGCGGCTTCTGCCTTCCTGAGCCTGTTGGGACGTTCATTGCTGGGCTCTAAGTGGGAATTCAGCCCAGCCTGCGCTACGCCCGATGGCCTGCATCTGACCTGGGGTTCCTTTCATCGCGGGGTCCACTGCACAGACCCCAGGGCACTCATCTTGGGCACGCAGTGCTCTTGGGGGACCCTGGCTCCACCTCATTCTTGCCACTTTGCATTTAGGATCTGACTCCTGAGCTTCACTCGTTACGAGTTGAAATCAAGTCCACATGAGCAGGTGATGTCTCAGCCTTCAGTGTGTTTTAAGAGGCTGCACAGTGTGTGCAGGCGTCGTCAGGCTGCAGCGACGTAGCGGAGACAGGAGGGCACCGCTGCCGTCCGTGGCCGTGCTGCCCTTGCAGGATCTGCTCCTGACCCCAGTTCGCTTGTTTTCATGCCCAGTGGGCATGCGTCCCAGGCCCAGAGCCTCGGCTCTTGCCTCTCAGCTGTCACCTCCCCGGTGTGGACACTTTCTGCCCTGGCCTGGGCGCTGGCCCCTCAGCCCTCACCTCCCCGGTGTGGAC
>CM052654.1:1659591-1675312 GCA_028533165.1 Leontopithecus rosalia
CCAGCTCTGTGTCCTTTGCTTAGTTAACAGGAATTTGGTGTTTCATTGTGAAATAAATCCACATATGGCAACAATATGAAACGATCCACCAGGTCCATGGAGAAAGTGAGTCCCCTCCCAGCCTGGACTCTCAGCCCCTCTGTGGGGTGACCGCTGGTCATTTCTGCGCTCGCCTTCTGTGCACAAGCTCCCGTGATGATTTTGTAATCACTTTACGTTGTAAAAGATCCCTTGATAGGTGAGTTTAAGATGAGATCACAGCTGTTCTTACTGAGACTTAGGAAAGCGTGGAGCTGATTTCCAGGAGGGTTCTGCCGTCCTCTGGCTGTGGAAGGCACGTCATGACGTCCTGAACACAGTGTTTCTGCCCGCATTGCCAGTGACAGGACTTTTCATAAGATCCATGCAGCTCATTACACTGAAAGAGCTACAGTGTCAGAAACCCCAGAATCGAACTTTGTAGCTTTGCCATACAGTGAAGGTGGGCATACCCAGAGGTAAATGAAAATAAAAGTAGAAAATGTCCTCAACTGGGAGTGCGTTTGGAAAGTCATGACTTTCAGATGTTTCTCTGTTGGCTTTGTTTTGGTAAGTTTTTCAGAAATGAGCGAAACACTGTACACTTCAGATTTGAAGAAAGGGGTGCTGGGGCTTTTGTGGGGAACAAAGACACAGACCCTGTTGTTGCCCTGGAACTCATGTCCTCATGGGGGCCGACCACATGCAGGCAGCGGCGCTGGGTGACCGGGGTCGGCGGGGGCCTCTCTTCAGAGGGAGCAGAGCGCAAGGCTGGGGCAGGGGATGTCGGGGCTTCTCGACATCCTGTGCAGGAGAGCAGGGGAGGAGAGTGGAGGGGTGCACAGCAAGGCGGGGGATGTGAGGCCGCTGCGCGTCCACGGCAGGACCCGTCTCTGGCTGCAGTCCCACTGCCCTGTGTGTCCCTTGCGCCCTCACCCTGTGATCACCTGTGGTTAGGGACGGTGGCTTCATCTTCCATCACACTCTTAAAAGCATTGGTGGCATCACAGACCTGGGAGAGTGGCTCTTGTTTGGAGGACAGATATGTCCATTCACTTAGGGTTCAAGCCTTGAATGAGCTTTTGACATTTTGCCCCTCATGGAAACAACCTGCCTGCCTCCTATGGACAGATGCTCTAAGATGCGGCCAGGTGTCTGGGCCAGAATCGGGTTGTCCTTGGTTCTCTTGACATTCCTCCACTCGGGTTTGCCAGGAGAGGGCATTGCCAGGCTGGACGCCTGTGTGGCACCACGTGGCACTCAACTGGAGGCCTGGGGACCCCTCCTAGACATGCCTTCTTCCCATAAAAACAACGGTGCTTTTGCCAGACACAGAGACTCCACAGCTGGCTGTGCCAGCTGTGCCTGCATGCGGGTGGGGATCCTGCCGGTGTTGCCCCCAGGGTGCTCCTGTGGCTGGGACAGGAGACAGCTAGGATCCCACCTTCATCTCCTGAGGCTCCAGCCCTCAGGCTCTCGGGAGGCCCTGGGAGGCTGCTGGAGCCCAGTGGCCACCGGTGAAATGCAAGTGATAGGGGACATTTCTTTTTTTTCCCTCCTCCAATCTTTTTATGACTTTAAAAACTCCTACAGTGCAAACTCTTTGTATTGGAGAAGAGCGATTGCCCTCCCTGCAGCTGCCAGCCCGCCTTGGAGGCAAGGACTGCCAGGTCTTCTGTTTCTGTTGTCTTTGCTGTTTGGGAATTTGATGTTTTAATCAAGAGCCCTTTGGGGACCTGGCTAGAGGCTCCTGTGCCTTCCATAACAAACGACCACAGACCCCTTGGCTTTACCAGAGGGCAGGAGACCGTCCTGGGTCTCAGTGGGCTGAAAGCAAGGCCGGGTTGGTCCTTCTGTAGGCTACAGGGGAAAATTCCTTTTCTTGCCTTTTCCAGCTTCTAGACGCCACCCGCATCCCCTGCCTCCTGGCCCCATCCGTCTTCAAAGCCAGCAGTGGCCAGGTGAGTCCTTTGTGCATCCATCCCACCCTCTGCAGCTGGGAGGAGTCTCTGCCTTTAAAGACCCCTGTGATGACACTGGGCCCACCTGGCCATCCAGGGTCATCTAATCATGTGAGGGTGATCTGTGAGCCACATCTGTGAGGACCCTTTGCCCATGTAAAATAACACCTTCCCAGGGCCCAGGGATTGGGACAGGGTGTCTTTGTGGGGTGGGTAGCTCTGCCTAAACAGCCAGCTGGGGTGAGATGCGCCTGCAGGAATGGAGGGAAGAATTTCTCACCATCTTTTGTTCTAAAAATTGATGACACAGTGGCAGTGGTTCCCTCAGGCTGAATTCGTCAACCGAGGAGGGAGGAGAGCAGGGACCGGCTCTGGTTTTGTTTTTATTCAGGAGAACTGGGCTGGTTGGCAGGACCAGCTTGCATGCTTGCTCATCTAGAGCACAAAGAAAGTGGGGTATGGAAGGGCACCCCGATCCCGGGAGGCCTGCTGGATCGCAGACCCATGGTGTCCCCAGCGAAGCGGCTTCCCTCTGGGAGGACCCTCTGTCACGCTTGCCTTCCACCTCCCATCCCTCCTGGGCCCACTGCCCAGCTTAGGATTCTCGGTGTCCACAGGAATGTGGGAGAGGGTGTGCGTCTGCGCCTGAGGCTTTTGCACACCTGGGACCTTGCCCAAGCCGCCTCCACTGTCCTGTTCCTGTAGCAGGTGCAGGGTGAGCTGTGACCACTCGAGGTGGCCACAGGGTGAACGAGGCTTCTCCCTGACGCATCCTTAGAGCACCAAGGACTCAGAGCCTTTCCTCATGCAAGGCCTCCCTGCCAGGGGACCCTCAGAGTACACTTCCAGCCTGTGAAGTGAGGTTCCCAGATGTGGAACTGACTGCCTGACGGGAAGTGAATGTTTAGGGAACATCCCCCACCTAGAGGCTGACATTACCAACGGGCAGTGATTTCGCTTTGAGTGAAACTCGGGAGTTTGGTGTCATCCTCTCCGTGGCACTGGTGCTGCCTTGTGGATTGCTGGGCACTGCGGGCCTGGCCGCCTGGTGAAGGGGCTCGAAGGCAGCTGGCTTCGGCTCGGTCTCTGGCGCCGTGGCCTCTGTTCCCAGAAACAAGCGCCTCCTGCTCCTTTTTCCTAAAATTCTGTTGATTTTCAGCAGAGCTTTGTTGTTCACATAAAGCAAAACTACGTTGCCTGGAAAAATGCAGATTTGAGGCAGAAATGAGAAAAGCCTACCCCATAAATCATGGAGGAAGCTGGACGTTTCTGTTGATAGATTCTTGAAAAAGTCAAAACATTGGAGCATTTTGTTCAGTTTTCTTTTTGTTCCAGAAAGGCCACACCTTGCCTCGATGCCTGTGTGTCTTTGCCGTCGGCCTTCAAAACCCAGCTCCCCGTGGTGCCGGCCTCCTTCCTGCTCTTGCTCCCTTGGAGACTCGAGGGTCTTCCACGGCGGAGGAGGCAGCGGTGGGGGCAGTGGCTGTGCGAGGCTGGGTGACTGCCGAGCAGAGTCAGAGCCACTGGCCGGGGCACGTTTCTGCAGTGGCTTAGACACTTGGGAATGGAAGTCCCAGGCGGATTTTTTGCTGAGGTTTGAACTCGCCTGGAAACCAGTTATAGGTATTCATGCTGACTCTTTTTTTCATTACTTAGTATTGGGGACACAGCACGTGACACGGTCCTAGGGCCCAGGCGTGTGGGGGACACCAAAGCTGCTGACCCTTTGACCTTGCACAGCCCTGTGCCACCTGCCAGTCAGTGTGTTCTTGGCTGCGATGCCAGTGAGTGGCCGGCTGGCATGTGTGGCCGCTGTCATGGGACCCAGGGGGCCAGAGCCATGGGGCCGGGTGCTGGGTGTCACTGTTCAGCCTCTCGGCCCCCAGCCAGTGTCTCCCCAGGTGTACCGTCCCATGCTGACCGGCTCCCACCCACACCTCGTCTGTGCTGGGGCCTCCCTCACGGAGGGGAGTCAAGCTGGAACCAGGCTGTGACCCTGCGCCCTGCTGCGTGCCCCCTAGACGGGACCCAGGGGCTGTGTCCTGAGGGGCTCTAGGCCGACCCCACCTCACCTGCTGTACTGCCACTGCTCAAACCTGATCTGAGATACTTTGTGGGTATTTTGTGCCAGAATTGCAGAACCTTTTTTTCTCTTTGGCATTATTCCCTAACCTAAGCGGTTCAGCTGCTGCCATCCCCATTCAGAGCCACTCCCCAGTGCCTGGCCCTCCTGGGGCCCACGGTGCTCACCCTGCCATGGGCGGCTGCCCTCGCACTGACGTCACCCTGCACCACCCTGGGGTGAACCCCAGTCTCCACCCCACCCTGTCAGTGTCCTCGCTCTGTCCTTCCTGCCTGGTGACACCCTGAGATGAGGTGTCACTCCGGGCTGAGCCTTGCCTGCCAGAGTTACACAGCGTGGGGCCGCCCACATAGTGCAGCGTCCACTGTGTCCATGCCCGCTCCGGCCCTGACAGACCTGCCCTCCCCCACGCTGTCCACCTCTGTGTCTCATCAGTCCACGACATGGCGCGTGTGTGGTGGGTGAGGAGGTCCTTGGAAGGGGCTACTTTGCATGTGGCCATGAGCTGCTTTTCCGTTTTCACACGTGGTTTAGAGCTGGGTGGACAGGTGCCCAAAGAAAAATGGAAAGTGTCACCCACAAGGCCCCCTTCTGTGGCCCCCACAGAGCTCTGGTTGCGTGGCACAGGCTCCCGGGAGCCGGGGACAGAGCAGGTGCGGGCCTGCCGTGTGCCCCTCTGTTTCTTGCCCCAGGCTTTGGTTTCCTGGCAGTCACCTGGTCGGCAGGAACCTTGGGTGTGTGCCAGGGTCTCCTTGCTGTCGTGGAGAGGCGGGCAGGTGGGTGGGCGCTTGGGAGTTACCAGTCAGGTTCCTGCACTGCACAGACCATTTCCTGCCAGTCAGGAGTTTTCGGGGCCTTGGCCTGGTGGGAAGAGTTGAGAAACACTGGTCCAGTCAGCTGGCTTTATTCACAGCCCGGGTACCTCTGGGATGGCCCCTGAGGATGCTTTCCCAGCACTTTCTTGGGACCAGGAGTGTGCCTGTGCCGTGATGAGTGGGAAACAGTTTGTGCAGGACTCACATAAGAGCCCAGCACTGTGGTTGCTGGCTGCCTCCTCCGGCAGGCACCGGCCCGGGGTCTGGGGCAGGACCCACCCGGGACAGAGCAACTGCCTGGGCGCGTGGTGGAGCCTAGTGTGGGACCACTCTCACCAGCACCTTGCAGCTGCCGCCTTGCCTGGCTTGCTCCCAGCACCCCTGAGGAGTTACTGCTGAGTTTGCACATCGGCAGGAATGTCTGCTCTCCCTTACTTCCTCAAGAAGGTTCTCTTTCCAGGGCCTCCACCTTCCTGGGCGCCCTTGTGCCCAGCCTAGAGGTCTGAGCCAGTGTCTCTGCAGCTGACAGGGACTTGCTTGCTCTCCTGTCCCTGCCCCTGCACCCAGATGGAGGGTGCTCCAGTGGGCTTGCCCCGTCCTGTGATACGGAGTCCAGAAAACTCAGTGGGTTGTTGCCAGGCTGGGTTCTGAACGGTGTGCTGTGGCTGCGGGACCTCGGGGCCTGTAAAGATGACGGGAAGGGGCAGCTGTGTCCCCTGCTCCTCCTCCCTGGCACCCCAGCAGCGCTGCGTGGTTTACTCCGTGTCAGAAAGATGGGGCTCTTGCGGGCCACACAGTCACCTCATTGACCTGCTTTTTTTTCCTACTTGATAAATTCATTGTTAAAAAAGTCTAAGACTTTTTTAGCTCATCAGAAACTAGAGTGCTGTTTCAGAACCACAGGCTGCATTTTCTAAGAACCTATAGAGACCCACGCCCAAACTGTCCCCTCACAGAGTCCCTGCCGTCTCTCTCCATTCCCTCTCAAAGACGCCGGCTGGAGGGAGGCCAAGGGTAATCACGCTGCTCCAGTATGGATGGCGGTGGCCCAGGAGGGCGCCTTGGGACCCCGGTGCTTCCTGCATGGACTCTGCCCCACCTGCTGTGCGATGGAAGCCCAGCCCCTAAACCGCCCCCACCCCTGTCGGGGCCCCACTTTCTATCCGTAAGTGGCACCTGGACCCCAGGGCCAGCAGCCCCATTGTCAGCACTCTGATGTCAGTGCGTGCACTTCACAACACTCCACTCCTTCTGTCCCTCACCAAAGACTGATGCTTGTGCCTTTGAAGGAGACCTCAGTTGACCCTCGAACAATGCGGGCTTGAACTGAGGATCCACTTACACACGGACTTTTTTTTAATAACAGTGAGATGGAGCGTGTCTGCCTCCTTTTCCACCTCCTCCATCTCTCCCGCCTCTGCTGCCCTGACTCAGCAAGGCCAGCCCCTCCCGTTCCCCTCTCCCCCCGGCCTCGGTCGGCGTGCAGACGGTGAGGACGAAGGCCCTGGTGACCATCCACTTGCTCTTAGGGGACAGCAGCCGTGTCTCCTCTTCGCGGTGCTTTTCTGCACACCGCGCCTTCCCTCGCTTCCTCCACTGGAAGAGCGCGGTAGATGGCACACTTGGCACACTAGCGTCTGCTCGCTGACTGGCATGGTAAGGCCATTGGTCAACGGGCTGTTCGTAGTTAAGTTTCAGGGAGTCAAAGGCAGTCCGTGCCTTCCAGCTGTACCAGGGGTCAGTGCCTCTAACCCTGGTGGTGGTCAAGGGCCAGCTGCACAGTGAATGGAGCCTGGCACCATGCCGGGCCGGTGTCTGATACCTGGACTCAGAGGGCCTCTGCAGGAGGGGCCCTCTGGTCAAGGAACCCCAGATTCCAGCAGGTTGTCTTACTCTGGCCCTGCTCCTTCTTGTATTGTATACTGTCTGTTTGAGACAAAATCCCGAGGGGGGAGGCCGACCGTTCCTGGGGGTCATTCTGATGGCTCGCTGGTCCCCCGAGGTGGGCGTGCTCGCAGGTAGTGGTGGGCAGGGTTGCCAGGCTCGTCTGTAAAGGGCCAGGGGGATGGGGTTTTCAGCTTGGGCGGCATACCCAGTCTCCGTCTCAGCTGCTTGGCATGGCCCTCGGGTCGTGACCAACTGGCACATGGGGGTCTGCGGGCCTGTAGACGCAGTGAAGATGGAGTTTCCTAGAGTTACCATGTGGCACAAGAGTTTTTTGCCTTTTTTGCTGTCCTTAAAAATCATGTAGAAGCCATTCTCAGCTCACAGCTGTACAAGGCAGGCAGCAGGCTTGATCTGGCGCCACACTTGGCTAACCTCAGTTTAGGGTGAATGTGCTTGGTAGTTTGAAAGACTTGTCTTCTAGCATTGCAGGCCAACTTCACTTAGACACGGAGCTGTTTTGAGAAGCACTCGTGGGTGAAGTCTGAAAGGCCTGGTCCGGGCTGTCTGTGCAGCGTGTCTGTGGGGCCTGTGCTGGCTTTATGTGTGGTGTGGTGTCCAGGGCGGCTCCCGTGGGAGGGCGGCTGCGGCCAGGCTCCGTGGGGTGGGGCGCACTGCGACAGGGCTGCAGCTCTACCCAGGGTCGTTGGGTGAGACTCAGTGCCCAGCGTGAGGTTCTGTGTGGAAGGTGCAGGTGGATCTCCTGGCTCTCCAGGGTGGGACGCAGCCCCCGAAGTGAAGAGCCCACGGCTCATGTCCAGTGCCCTCAGAGATGGGGCTGCCCACCTGCTGCCATCCCGGTCCTGAGGCTGCCTGCCTGGCTGTCAGAGCACCTGGTGGATTGGGTGGGAAATGGACCTGGGTACTCACAAGCGATGGGGTCACCAGAGCCCACCCAGGGGCCTCACCTGTCCCCCATTCTCATCCCACACACCGGGAGGCAGTGCAGGGCCGGGAGGGCCAGCCGGGCTCTCTGCCCCCAGGACTCACTTCCGCCCTTCTTGGAGCTGGGTCTCGCTTTTCTGCGAGCTGCTCCTGGGTTCTAGTGCCCACTAACAGCTCCTCTGCACCCCCAAGCCCTTGAGGCCGCTCAGCCTCAGGAATGGGGAGAGTTTGGGTCTCAACCTCACGCTCATGGTCCCGGCTTAGATTTTAGCTCTCAGTGGCAGTGTGAGAGGGCTTGGGCCCTTCGTGGTCGCCATGAGGATTTTTGTAGGAGGCCCCATGGCATCTGCGTTTGCTCTCTGGAAGCTCTGCCCTGCTGTTTTTCCTCTTTGTCTGTTCTTTGGGTGCTCGACGGGGGAGCTTGCAGGTGCAACAGAGACTCGACGGCGCTCTCTCACTGGGTCCAACACGACTGGAAAGTGATGGGGAGACGGGATGCCCTGAGAGTCCTCAGCGTCCCTGCCACTCCGGGGACAGCGCCTGCGGGCTGGGGTCTCTGGTCTCCGGAGCTGTGTGGGTCCTGGGCCATGCTGCTGACGGGCCCCCGTGTCTCTCCAGGTGCTGCAGGGCGCCCAGCTGATCGCCGTGGCCTCCTCGGATCCTGCGGCGGCGGGTGTGGACGGCTCGCCACTCCAGGGCAGCGACATCCAGGTTCAGTACGTGCAGCTGGCACCAGTGGGCGACCACACGGCCGCTGCCCAGGTGAGTCTGGGGCCGCTCGCCGGGACACTGTGTGGTGATGGGCCGCGGGGCTTTCTCATGCCTCCTTCCGTGTGGAGGGCACGTGACCAGGAGAGGTGCATGATTGGATGCGGATGCCCATATGAGGGCTCGTCTCACGCACCGTGAAGAGGGTAGATTCTGCCTCATTCCAAATTCCAGCTTGAGACTCTCCTATGGAAATGTTTGTACATTCAGGAGCAGAAGTGAAGCTCTGCCCTGTCCTGTGGGCTGGGAGCGTGGGGACCCCGTCAGCCCGAGAGCTCCCTGCCCCACTGTGGAAGGTCTCAGCCTGGGGCCGAGTCAGTGCCTTGGGCCGTCGTGCCCCAGCATCTACTGAAACAAAGCCCAGGGCTGCTGTGCTCCGTGGATGGCCCGGCGGACTCACTCCAGCATCTCCAGAACTCGCTGGCCATAGCTCACCAGGAGAGGCTGTGCTGAAATCACCAGTGTGGCTGAGGCCCAGACAGGAGCTCCTGTGATGCCATGGGCTGCCGTTTACCTTGAATACAGGAGGCAGAAGGCAGTCCTGTGTCCGGGAGCCTCCGTGCCTCCTGCTTTGGGAATGTGCCCAGCCAGAACCTTGTCCTGATTCTACCTCCAGGCTAGTATGGCTGCTTCCCAGCCCTTCTGGAACATTCCGGCCACTGTCTCTGGTCTGTTCCTGTCCTTTCTGTGGCCCCAGAGCTGGTGATCAACCTGGGTCTTGATGCCATCCACTCTGAATGCTCAGAATGAAAATCCTAGATGTCTGAACAGCGTTTCCCGCTCCCTGGGCGCTGCTGAGGGCAGGTGTGCTCCTCAGCCCTCTGGAGGAGAGGTCCTTCTCAGGAGGTGCTTGCTGAAGAAATGGGCTCAGTAGAGCCCACGCTCACCAGGGCGACCCGGTGGCCAGGCTGGGCAGTTCTGCAGCCCCTGAGCTGCGGCAGCCATGTGATGCTCTTGCTGAGCTGACACTCAGGTCTTCTCACCACGGGACAGCTGCGGGCCGAGCTTAAGGACCTGTGTCCTGTAGAAGGCCTGGCCCCTCCTGCTCAGCCGACACTCAGGTCTTACTCACCTCGGGACAGCTACGGGCCGAGCTTAAGGACCTGTGTCCTGTAGAAGGCCTGGCCCCTCCTGCTGAGCCTTCCTGCTGTGCCCATGGGTGTAGTCCCCCCCACCCCAACACAGGCCCGCCCTGTACCCTTTGCCCATGGGTGTGGTGCCTCTGCCTGGGCCCGCCCTGTAGTCTGCATTGTGTTCAGTTCCACACTGTCACTGACCCTGCTGGAGATGGACTGGAAGCACGTGAAGGGTGATCGTGGACACAAGACGGGCGGGGGGGCGAAGGCAAACTTGTCGGGCAGCGCTTCTTTCATGTGGGGTGAACCTGACCTGTCCATGAAGACAGTCCAGGCCCGCCTGCCTTGGCATGTGCTGAGGGACGCATGCTGGCCCCTCGTGCCATTCCAGACAGCGCTGCGGGAGGGCGTGAGACCCTGTGCCTGGGCATCTGGATGCGGCGGCCATGCCTTGGCATCCCGCTGCATTCTAAGTTTCTGGTCACTTTCCACATTTCAGAATTGGAGAAACCTTGTCCCACGGTTGGTCTTTACACCCCTAGCTTCCTGTAAGCTTTCTGTGTCACTGTGGCCTCCCTGGCAGGCCCCACGTGAACGCTGTAATCAGGACCCATCTTAAAGGCTAAGGAAGACACCTGCTCACTGCGCCGCTTTTCCTGCGGAAAACCCCAGCCTGGTTGGACTTGTCTATCCGAGGCAAGGCTGCAGGTTGTGTTAGCTCGTCACCAAGGGCCCAGCTCTCTGCCTTACCATCTCAGCTTGTCCTCAGGCTGGCTCTGCCACACTAGGAAGTGACCCAAGGCCTTGATGGCGACCCTGCAGGCATGACGGCACCCAACAGAGACGGGTTTCTGGTTGAGTCTCATTATCCACATGAAGCCCCCACTCCCAGCTGTGCTCAGGAATTGCCTTGCATCTTTTGTTGGTCAGAGCAGAGTTACACACATGAGCTAATTCTAGGAAAACCTGTGGCTTGGCTGTGAGGGCCTGGCTCTGAGGAGATGGGGTTCCCTTAGGAGGGAAGGCAGGTGGCTGGCCTGTGGGGGTGGCCAATCCTCAGAGTGGACCGTGAGCCTATTTCCTGGAGCTATAGGTTGGGAGGGTAGGGGGTGCCATTTGTGGGGGAAGACATATCTTCATGCGGGGTGGCTTGTGGTATCACAGGCTCCCTGAGCCATCTGTAGCAGGGGCAGTGCCTCCTCCAGCCTCTGCCTGGAACATGGGCTAGCCACCATCCTTGGATGGCAAATGCGTCTCCCTCAGCCAGCCCAGACCTGTGCCCCACTGTCCCTATGCACCTGAGTCCCCAGCTGCTTCTCCGCTGTCCAGGGGAAGGGGCTTTGCATCCCCGGCAGTGGCCCTCCTACCCCAGCCTCCTGTGGCCTGAAGCCACCCACCCCAGGGCCCTGACATGGCTCCTCCTTTCCATCTTAGGTTCACGCCTTCCCATGAGGCCTTTCCCATTAGGCCTTCTGGGCTGTGGCCGGCTCTTGGGAGACAGTCCTTGTGCTGGCCCCTCATCCTACCCCAGAAGGCGCCTTCTCCATCTGGGGAATACTCTGTCGAGTGTCATTTGACACTTGTCTTGAAAAAGCACAGCCTCATCTGGGCGCAGTGGCTCATGCCTGTAGTCCCAGTGCTTTGGGAGGCCGAGGCAGGGGCATTGCTGGAGCCCTGGACTTCAAGATCAGCCTGGGCAATGTAGTGAGACCACTGTCTCTGCAGAACATAGAAAAAACTAGCTGGGGCCGAGCGTGGTGGCTCACAGTATAATCCCAGCACTTTGGGAGGCTGAGGTGGGTGGATCACCTGAGGTCAGGAGTTCGAGACCAGCCTGGCCAACATGGTGGAACCCCATTTCTACTAAAAAATAAAAAAATGAGCTGCGCATGGTGATAGTTGCCTGTAATCCCAGCTGCTCGGGAGGCTGAGGCAGAAGAACTGCTTGAACCCAGGAGGTGGAGGTTGCAGTGAGCCGAGATCATGCTACTGCCCTCCAGCCTGGGTGTCACAGCAAGACTCTGTCTCGGGGGGGGGGAAGAAAAAAGCCTGGCGTGGCAGTGTGCACCAGTCGTC
This sequence comes from Leontopithecus rosalia, assembly GCA_028533165.1. Lineage (NCBI taxonomy): Eukaryota > Metazoa > Chordata > Mammalia > Primates > Cebidae > Leontopithecus > Leontopithecus rosalia. Next base: position 1,671,218 of record CM052654.1, read on the forward strand.
CCAGCTGCTTGGGAGGCTGAGGTGGGAGGGTCCCTGGGCCCATGAGATGGAGGCTGTCGTGAGCTGTGCTTGCACCACTGCACTCCAGCCTGGGCAACAGAGCAAGACCCTATCCCTAAAAACTAAAACAAAACAAAGCAGCGCCTTAACTGTAGTAGGAGTCGTCGGGCCTCTGCCTCCCGTGGGCTCGGCCGTGGGCTTGGCTGTGGGCTCGTGGCTTCTCCTGCCTCCTTTGTGGTCGCTGAGCCCAGCCCTCCAGCCGAAGCTTCTGGGAGTGTGCACAGAAGCCCTAGACTGATCACTTCCACTTGGGGCATGTTCCGTGTGGCTGAGCTGGACGATGAGTGACTTATTCCAGCATTACATATTTTTCCTTTATTTTTATTTATGGTTTTTTGAGACGGAGTCTGGCTTTGTTGCCCAGGCTAGAGAATGGTGGCACCATCTCAGCTTACTGCAACCTCTGCCTCTTGGGTTCAAGTGGTTTTCCTGCCTCAGCCTCCCTAGTAGGTGTGCAAAACCACTCCCAGCTATAGAGTGGGGTTTCACCATATTGACCGAGCTGATCTTGAACTCCTGACATGAAGTGATCTACCTGCCTCAGCCTCCCCAAGTGCTGGGATTGTAGGCGTGAGCCAGCGTGCCCAGCCTCCTTTAACTTATTTTAAGATAGAGCTGTGATTGTGTACCTCAAGTCCTTTTTAATATCTGTAACTCATTGACCAGAACTTACATGATTGAGGCAGGAAATATAGCTACCCCAAAAATGCTTTGTTGAAGCATTGGAACAGGGTTTATAGAAAGGCAGAATGGCGCCTGAGGCTCCAGGTAAATGCCTTAGGGAGGGCAGGATGTCATCTGCTTCTGGGTGACTTCCCAGTGAGGCAGTAGATGGAGAAGCAGGAGCCGGCCAGGGTGGCTGAGTCCACGTGGGTAGGGGGCCGGGGCCTGGATGTCCCGGAGCTGCCCTGGGTGCAGGGTTCTATATGCATCATTCTGCTGGGAGCCAGGTGCGTTCTGTCCCAAGTCGGGTGAGCCTTGGGGCCATGAGGGCTCCTTCATGCTCCTGTCACTGTGTGTCTGATTCTGCCTGAAAGTCGCTGGCTGGCTGTGATACCCCAGGCTATGCAGTACTGGGTGTTTTTCTAGAAAGTCCCGTCCTTTCTCCCTTTTGCAGACAGCCGAGGCGCTGCAGCCCACACTACAGCCAGAGATGCAGCTGGAGCACGGGGCCATCCAGATCCAGTGAGCGGTGCCCGCAGCACCAGGAGTGCCCGCGACACCAGGAGCCCCTCGCCGGCTCCGCCCACGGCCCGGCCCCCATGCGCCCCGCTCTCACGGCTTCAGCACAGGCAGCGACTGCACGTGTTCTGCTGAAGTGCGTCTGACAGCTGCTGCCTCCGCGGGGAAAAGCAAGCGTCCTGTCCACTAAAAGAGCAGCGCCTACCGCCCCAGCCGGAGGCCCTTTCGTCTGAGTCGTGCTGTTGGTGTAGGAGGACGAGGGGAGGCGCAGTGCGCAGGAAATCAAGAACTATGATATTTTTCTGTTTAAACAGCTTTTTTTAATTTGCTATGGTGTTTATAACAAAAAAGAAAATTTGAAAAAAAATATCAGGGGAGTAGCAGGAGCCCTTTGCTGTGTGCTCTGTTGAGTGTCAAGAGACAGGTGTTGGCAAAGCCAGTTCTCGTTCTGAGGGTATTGCTGACCTCCTTTTCTAGGGGAAGTGCTGTCAAACACTGTAATTATGCATTTCTAATGAAATAAAATGTATTTATGACGACGGCAGCTTCACGCTTTTCCTCCTGCACGAGGAGCCGTCTGGGCTCGCTGACTGTGGGGCCACACTGCTGCCGTCTCTGCTGTGCACACAATTGGTGTGGCCGCCCCAGGACAGTCTGAGTTCTGTTTCCATGTCGCAGCAGCTCTGCAGGGGAGCCTGGTTTGGGACACAGCTATGGAATGTGGTGTTCTCATAAACCACAGACCTCTGCCCACTCTGCAAGGCACAGCCCTGGGATTCCTAGAGAAAATTGCAGCCACAGAGGCAGGCCTTCCCATTTAAACATTGTTTTAAGGCAGAGAAAATAGCTGCAAAGAGAAGTGCTGGGGGCAGTTTGGATCCCTTGTGACCGGCCGGGCCTAGCCTGCTCCACCTACGCCATCCGTCGGCCGCAGTTACATTAGGGGCTCCTAATGGAGCCGTGTTCACTGACTTACAGCAGGGCCGCTCCGTGCTTTCTCTGGGAGGAGTTCTGCACTGCCATCCAGACGGTCCTGGCTCCGGCCTGCCTCACCCCATCAGGATCCTGGGCTGGGTCCCCTTGTGGGTGACTGCCTGGGATGCGCCGCTCCTGTGCTCATGGGTTCTGTGTCTTCATTGTGGTGGGGCCACCTCTGAGGATAAACACCGCAGGGAGCTGGCTCAGGCCTTCTTGGAGGTCACCAGAGCTTGGTCACTCTCCAGGAGACAGAAACGTGAGAAAGGGCCAGTGGGAGGCGGGGCGTGGACAGTCAGATCAACATACGTCTGATTGGAGTCCCAGAAGGAGAGGATGAAGAAGAGAGAAGGAAGAGGCATTGAACGGATTCAGGAAGCAGAATATATAACCCCAAGTAGGAGAAAGAAATGAACAGAAATCTCCACCTAGACACATGCCGTTATCACGGGCAAAGACAATTTTGATGGCAGCCAGAGAGAAAGGACAGATGCCTGCAATGGGATGAAAGCCAGGTAGCAGGCGTGGGCACCCTGGGTGCTGAGTGGCAGGGAAGCCACTGGTGCATGCGGAAGAGAGCTCAGCGCAGGGCTGGGTCTTCGGTGAACCTGTCGCTCAGGATGCCGTGACGCGTTACCAGCTGACCCAGCACTTGCACTCGTAGGGATCCATCCAGAGCACTGAAGACAGCCGCCACACATGCACTTGTGCCCGGATGTGCCCGGATGTGCCCAGCGGCACGGCTCATGGCAGCCACGGGGTAGACACAGCCCAGGTTTCCATCAGCACACGAAGGAAGAACACAGAGCAGACTCCCGAGAATGAGGCGTCATTGGGTCACCTGAAGCCGGAACACTGACACGAGCTGCAGCCCGGCCATCACGCGAGGAGCTGCGCCATGTGAGCCGTGAGCGAAGGACCACCTACTGTTCGATTCCATCTATGTGAAATGCCCAGAAAACACAACTGCGGAGAGACAGATTCATGGTTACCAGGGATTGGGAGTGACTGTGAGTAGGCACGGGGTTTCTTTTTGGGTGATTAAAATGTCGTGGAATTAGCGGTGATGTGTGCACAGCTCTACACTGAAAGTCACTGAACTCTTCACTTAAAAAGGTGAATTTGTTGGTATATAAATTATCTCAAAATTACAAAAATAAAGAATTCGGTGATACTTAAAATTATGAACAAGAACTGAGGCCGGGTGCGGTGGCTCATGCCTATAATCCCAGCGCTTTGGGAGGCTGAGGTGGGAGGATTGCTTGAGCCCAGGAATGAGAGACCAGACTGAGCAACAGAGTGAGACCTCAACTCTACAAAGCAACGAGCTGCTGTGGTGGTTTGTACCTGTGGTCCCAGCTACTTGGATTCCTGAGGTGAGAGTATCACTGGAGTCCAGGAGACTGGAGCTGTGCTGAGCTGTGATCATGCCACTGCAGTCCAGCCTGGTGACAGGACCAGACCCTGTCTCAAAAAAAAAAAAATGTCATTTCTGATGACACCTCCTTCATAGGGCATCGTTAGGAATTTTCTTCAAGAGCAGGAATATTATGAATCCAGGGGAGGTGCCTAGAGCAAGATGGAGCCATGGACAGAGAGAATAATAAACGTCCATCAGTCGTTTCGTTGAAACTTTACAAACAAAATATTGGAAAACATGACTGTGTGACCTGGGACATGGAAGAAGGGAGGTGAATTGTTTGCATTGCCTTGCAGAGAAAGGCTGGAAGGGGCAATTCCTTCCTTCCCTCCCTCCCTCCTTCCCTCCCTCCCTCCTTCCCTCCCTCCTTCCCTCCCTCCCTCCTTCCCTCCATCCCTCCATCCCTCCTTCCTTCCCTCCCTCCTTCCCTCCCTCCCTCCTTCCTTCCTTCCCTCCCT
>CM052654.1:1675412-1691684 GCA_028533165.1 Leontopithecus rosalia
TTGGACTACAGGCATGTGCCACCATGTCTGACTAATTCTGTATTTTTCATAGATGCCGGGTTTCTCCATGTTGTGGTCCAGCTGGTCTAGAACTCCTGACCTCAGATGATCCGCCTGTCTCGGCCCCCTGAAATGCTGGGATTACAGGCGTGAGCCACCGCGCCCGGCCAAGGGCCACGCAATTTTAAGTCCTCGAATTCACTATGACAAAGGTGTCAGAAACAGCATGGAAAGCATGCTCTTTACCAAATTGCCACCCACCAGACTATGAAGCCATCTCAGTGCCACAGGATGGGGCTTGCAGAATGTGTTCTGTGAATGTTTGGGAATTTCATAACATTTAAATAACCCATAGGTCAGTTAAGAAAACTGGACACATGAAGGTATTTGTAATTGAATGATAAAATTGATCAGAATTCGGGGAATACATCTGCAGTTGTGTGAGAGGAAAGTCCAAAGACAGGGAACAATGAATGAAATGAGGCACAGAGCGTAGGGTAGATGCAGCCGCTAGAAGCAAAGTGGGTTCTTTGAGAAGACTGCGCTTTTGCAGCCCTGGTACACTAGTCAGGTGAGGGCAGGCACAAACGACAGTGACAGAACCTATGAACCCTTCAGACATAAAGACTCGAGGCTGCCTCAAAATATCATGTTTGTTGGAAACGTTAGATGCAATTGACAAATCACTAGGAAAAAACTTGTTTAGGAAATCCTTTTTTTTAAAAAAAAAGTATTTTAAGTTCTGGGGTACATGTGCAGGATTGTATCTTTAGGAAATCTTGCCTGTGTCTTGTCACAAAGAAAAACTGCAGGCTCAGCATTTCACTGTCTCCAAATGTTTAAGGAAGAGTAACAGTCTTTTTAAAGTCTCCCTCATAACTGAAAATAAAAACGAGACTCTCAGTGCTCATCTTGTTCTATGAGGCAGCGTAACCCTGACACCAAAACCCGACAAGGATGTTTCACAGAAAAAAAAGAAAATCCAGGCCGGTGTCTCTCTTGAACATCCTAAGCAACCCTAAACAAAATGTGTATAAGCCTGACCCAGGGATACTGAGTGATGGTGTATCATGACCACGTTGAGTTCAGGTGTGCCATGTTGGTATAATATTTCAAAAGTCTTTTTTTTTTTTTGAGATGCTCTTGTTACCCAGGCTGGAGTGCAATGGCACGATCTCGGCTCACCGCAACCTCCACCTCCTGGGTTCAGGCAATTCTCCTGCCTCAGGAGAACCCTCAGCCTATGTAATCCATCACACTAACAAAAGAGGTAAACTATATGGTTTTCTTAATAAATGCAGAAAAGTGATTTTGTAAAATTCAGTGCCCATGCATGATGAATTCTGCCTAGTGTTCCATTATTGGAACGCTAAGCATATGAGAGGTCTTTATATCCTACTGCTTCAGGTCATTGCCAAGCAGTACGTGACCTCGGGCATAAATGGGTTCACAGAACCTTTAGCAAACCAGGAATAGAAAGGGCCTTCCTTCATTTGATCAAAGGTATCTATAGGAAATCTACAAGCAACCCCCTCAAGGATGGAAAGCAGAGAGCTGCCCCCACCACCCCCAGCTGCTTCCTGAAATGTAACAAAGATGGCTACCCCTCACCGCGATGCCCCAGCACACCAAGGCAAGAAAAGAGGCTTAAAAGGGTTGCAGGTGGTGACTCAGCCCTGTAATCCCAGCACTTTGGGAGGCCAAGGCGGGTGGATCCCTGAGGTCGGAAGTTTGAAACCAGTGTGACTAACATGGAGAAACCCCATCTCTACTGTAAATACAAAATGAGCTGGGCATGGTGGCGTGTGCCTGTAGCCCCAGCTACTTGGAAGGCTGAGGCAGGAGAATCGATTGAACCGGGAGGCGGAGGTTGTGTCGAGCTGAGATGGCACCATTGCCCTCCTGGGCAACAGGAGCACAACTCTATCAAGAAAAACAAAAACAGGCTTGACTATCTTGAAAACCAGAAACGAAGCTGTCAGTATTTGCAGGTGACACGGTTACATGAGAAGAAAATCCCGAGGATCCCACAAGCAAACCATTCAGACCAAGTGAATGTGCAAGATTGCTGCCCACAAGGCCGGCATACAAAACCCGATTATGTTTCTAAATTCCAGAAACAGTAATAATCACTTACAAATGTTACTACAGACACTGAGAAACTTAAACTATGTAGAAACCAATCTAATGACGTCTGGGACAGAAAGCTGGAAGATAACGAAGAAAAGTGAAGAAAATCCGAAAGGAAAAAGGAGGATTAGCCTGTTCGTGGATGGAAGCCTCAGCATCGCAAAGACGATCACTTTTCTCTAAATGGCACATTCAGTGCAATTTCAGTGAAAATCCAAGCAGGGGTTTTGTGGAAATTGCCATGTTTATTATAGAATGATTTCTATTCCTTTGGGTGAATACCTGGTAATGGGATCACTGGGTCAAATGGGATTTCTGGTTCTGGGTCTTTGAGGAATTGCCACGTGTCTTCCACAGTGACTAAACTTACATGCACGTGTATTTCCACTGCAGCACTATTGACAGTAGCAAAGACGTGGTTTCAATCCAAATGCCCGTCAGTGATAGACTGGGTACAGAAAATGTGGCCAAGGTGGGCAGATCACTTGAGGTCAGGAGTTCGAGGCAAGCCTGGCCAACAGGATGAAAACCCGTCTCTACTAAAAATACAAAAATTAGCCAAGCATGGTGGCCTGTGCCTGTAACCCCAGCTCCGTGGGAGACTGAGGCATGAGAACCACTTGAACCTGGGAGGTGGAGGTTGCCATGAGTCAAGGTCACGCCACTGCACTCCTGCCTGGGCGAGAGAGTGAGACTTGTCTCAAAAGAAAGAAAAAAAATGTGGTACATATACACCATGGAGTACGATGCAGCCATGAAAAGGAACGAGATCGTGTCCTTTGCAGAGTGACGGTCTAAAGGACTGAGATTTTTCTTTGATGTCAAAGAAGTGCCAGCCTCGAAAAATCGGGGTAAGAGATCCCAAATGATGCGTCTTACACCAGACACCGAAGGAAGAAATGACTCCGTTCGTTCACAAGCTCTTCCGGGAGACAGAAGGAGCTGGACATCCCTGAGCTCATTTTTCGAGGCTGGCATTTCTTTGGCATCAAAATCTGAGGACATCACAGAGAAAGAAATTACAGCCCGTTCTTACTTAGATAAATCTAAGCAAAATATTAGCACAGCAGATCTAGCAGTGGGCAGGCTCGCTTGGTAACGAGCTGTGGCTGGATTCAATCGGGTGTCCCATTTTGCATTCAGCACTCTTGTTAAGCCCTTATTCATCATAACAGTTTCCCGAAATCTAACAGTCTCAGTCCTTTAGATTCTCACCATGACATGTTGTGTTTCGGCTGTGACTGCAGGTTGGCTTGGCCTTAGAATGTCACTCGGTGTGACTCCACACACTGACAGATTGGAGGAGGAGAAATTCATGCCATCCTCACAGCTGAAGCAGATGCAGCTTTTGAGAAAATTCAGCATCCAAGACAAATGCTTAAAAAAAAAGCCTTCTAGAAAATAAAAGGGAGTTCCCTTGACTTGATCAGGCGTTTCCACAGCAGCCTTGCAGCTGCAGCTTGTGTCCTGACATCACGAGCGGGGCTGGGTGCCGTTGCCACAGCTCCTGTTCAGCTGTGGAGGCCTTGGGAGCAGAGGAAGAAAAGAAAACCAGCCAGAGGCAGACGCCGTGGAAAGGAAGAGGCAGAACGAAACCCCCTATTCGCAGGTGATGTCGCTGTGTTCTGGAAAAGTCCAAATAATTTCCAAAGACAACCTAAAATACTTCCCAGGGATAAATAGCAGAAATATTAAGAGATGTCAGCAAGTTTTGGGAGATCAAAGTCAGTATACGTTAGCAGCCATGCAAAAAGTCATTGTTCAGAAAGCTGTAAGATACATGGGTGTCAAGAAATAACTCCAATTAAAGATGCAGAAGGTGTCTGTGGGAAAGAGGGTGAAGGAGACCTAAATTAAGGGAGCCCCGTGCCGTGCCGTGCCGTGCCATGGATTGTGGTGCACGCTGTGCTGACCTCTGCTCCGCCATCTCCCCTGTAGCTGGCTCCCCTCCATTTGGACACACCCTCAACCCCTTCGCACCTCCTGGGACTCACCTAACCAAACTCCCAAACTTAGGTGCTGTGAACCTTCGCCTGCCCTGCACCTAAGGGTCAGAGACCCTGCACCGAGGGCCGGAGAGAGTGGGCACACCCGGTTGTATTTTTGCTGTGAACCCACTTCCCTTCCCTGTGTCTCTAACCTGTACGCCCCCTCCCCACCCCCACTCCGCTGATGAGGATACCTCCCTGTTCATCAGCTGAAGCAATCAAAGGAAACCCCACAGGCACCCCCACCACAGCCACTCACCCACCTGCCCTGCACCTGCCTCCCTCTGCTCCCCCAAATGGGCGGGTGCCCACCTGGCTTGCAGCCAGGCCACAGGAAGATGGCAAGGGTGAGCCATCTGGGCGCTCGGCAGCCGGCAGCCATGACAAGCGGGTCGCCTCAGATGGGAACAGCAGGAAGGTGTGGACATCAGCCTGGCACTGGGTAGGGGCTGCAGGCAGGGGTGCCCCCCAGCAGAATGGCATGGGGGCTGTGGCAGGCTCCCCTCCATCTCTGGTCCCTGGAATTAGACTAGACCTTGGCTGTCTCCGGATCGCAGGCTTGGACGGATGATGGATTGCCCAGCACGGCTTCCCAGGGGCACTGGGCTGAGACCGTCAGGATCCAGCAACCGTGAATGTGACGGATGAACCGAGACCAGTCGCCCAGCGGGGAACGACTTCACACGTTTAAAGAGCACCAGGCGTTTCTACACAGTGGGAAGGAAATCCATCCTGATTTTAAACTTTCCACAGTGGTGAAACTGAGGGTAGCAAAGGGCTCTTTTGTTTAAGTGACACTCCCAAGAGCCAGAGTCGTGGCCTGAGGGACGCATGTCAGGTGCGTGTCCTTGTGATGGAGCTGTTTGTGTGCTCTGTCCCGCTTCCTGTCGTTCCCGTGCTGCTGGGTGGGCTCCCTGTGCCCCCACCCCAGGTCCTGCAGGCTGGCTTCCCAGTGGACTCAGCTGTGGGAGGTCCTGGCAGGGTGGGAGCTCCTTCCCCATTTCCCCCATGCCCCCGTGACCACGGCACCGTCCCTGGGACCTTTGCTCCTCAAGTCCCTGACCTGGCTGGTCTCTGGGTCTGTAAGGAAACCTGTTCCCTGCAGGGACATACGTTTAACCTCCGTTAAAGCCTTGGACCCCCTGAGCAGGGCCTGAGCTGCCCGAACACCTGCCTAGCCGTGTTGTGGATGAACAAGCCTGTGGAGGGCGATTTCACTGGCGTTGGGGAAGTCTGAGTCTAAGCACGAAGCAGGGGCAGGGGTGACAGTCACAGTAAGAGCGGTGCCCAGGCAGCAGCCATCTACTGAGGACACCGGGCCAAGCATTTCTAGAAACCACCTGAAGAACTGCCCAATGGTACCTGCGTGCCTTGTCCAGGAGCACTGGGCCACCTGCCGGGAGTTGGGACACTGGTGAGGGCTGTGAGGACTTGGTGGGGGTGGCAGAGAGGCTTTGCAGTGGCCCAGCTCTGGTCTCTTCACTTGCTGGACGGTGGCTCAGCCCGACCTGTTTCACAGGTACAGGCAGCTCTGAGCCCAGAGCTGCCTGGCACGGACGGTCCCTCCGCAGATCCTGCATCAGCCAGCGCTCGTCCCTGCCCACGGCTCAGGTGATCCCAGCTCTGGCTGCTTCTGCCCAGAGGCAAATGAGCTTTGCCTAAAGCCCAAAGCCAGTGGTCCCCACGAATCAAAGCAAAGCTGGAAACCCGTGTGCGTTCTGTGGTACACAGGGTGGGCGACTTTGCGGCTGAAATTGCCGTTTTCGGCTGCCGTCAGCTGAGCCGTGCCTGGAGCCTCAAGCCGCACTGTGGGCTTTCTGTGCTTTGCCTCCCAGTGTCCTGGCTGTGCCTCATGAAACAGGTGCTATTAAAATCAGCTGCATTTGAACCAGCCAAGTCAGGCAACAGAGAGGTTAGACAACGTGCACTATCACGCAGCTCTGGTCCCTCCAAATTCACTCTGCCCCTCCTCAAGCCACCAGCATCCCGGAAGGGGTTAACCCTTCTCTGGCGGCTGAGCTCCTGCCACTCTTCTGAAGTGCTTCTGCACAGGGTCTGGTCTCAGCGTGCCCCAGACGGCCCTGTGCTGGGAGGAAAGCGCTTACTCATTCTCCTGAGTGCTTTCTCTCAGGCGCTGCGCACACCCCACTGGGGTTGCAACACAGGCAAACAGGTGCCAGGACATTCTGAGGCCGCTGCCGAGCCAGGGCTGGGTGAGCTCAGAGCCAAGAACCTCTCACCTGTGCGGGCCCTTGGCTTCCTCTGCACCCTCCCGAGCTGGGTCCCTGTCGCAGACTCTTGTTCAGGCCGGGCAAGGTAGGTGCGTGATCAGGAGTCCCCGACTCAGGGCAGAAGGCATTTGGGGAATCAGCGTGACCTCCAGTGGCTGGGAGGAGGCTGAGTGGGAAGCACGGGGCTGTGCACTTCACACAGGGGCTGTGCCGGGGAAGGGCTGCCTGCTCCAAGACACTGCCTGTCTTCCTGGGCTGGCACAGCCACACCCAGGCTCAGCTGGGCAGCTTGGACACGGGCTTTCCTTGGTGAGCCTCTTCACAGAGTGCCTCCCCGGGGCCCAGGCCTTGGCTGCACGGAAGTCAGCCAGGGGGACTTTTTTTTTTGAGACAGTCTTGTTCTGTCACCAGGTGCCAGGCTGGAGTGCAATGGTGCGATCTTGGCTCACTACAGCCTCTGCCTCTTGGGTTCAAGCAATTCTCCTGCCTCAGCCTCCTGAGTAGCTGGGACCACAGGCATGAGCCACCACGCCCAGCTAATTTTTCTATTTTTAGTAAAGACGGGGTTTCACCATGTTGGCCAGGATGGTCTCGATCTCTTGACCTCGTGATCCACCCGCCTTGGCTTCCCAAAGTGCTCGGATTACAGGCATGAGCCACCGTGCCCGGCCAGGGGACTTTTAAGAGAGACCAGCCACCCTCCCATAGAGGCCTGGGGAGTCGGCCAGCGGCTGGCATGGGGAAAGCAGGCACTGCCCAGCATGCCGGGTGGACAGAGGCATTTTCCACAGTTCTGGAGACGGAGCCGCACCAGCAAGGCTGGAGCTGAGCTCTGGGTGAGAGCTTCGGGGCCCTGGCTGAGCCTCACCTGCACTCACAGCCCGTTTCCTTTTCTGTCAAATCCACGATGGGATCTGGGCCTGAATCCACCCCAGCAGCACTGAAGACACCGCCCTCAGCTCCCTTCCTCCTGTCTGGGGGTTGGGAGGAGGGGGCGGGCACCGCCTGGCAGGGGAGTGAAAGTCATAGGACCTATGAAAGAAGGGTAGCGCCCCCCAGGCCTGGGCCCTCCTCAGCACATCTCCTCTCCCGACTGCTGCCAAAGCAGCGATGCCAACACCAGGCAGGGCCTGGCAGGTTGTGTGCATAGGGGTGGGAGGTGAGTGACAGGGTCTGTGGTGCTGGAGCGAGGACCTTGCCCCGTGGATTCCCTCCACCCTGGGCCCTCTCGCCTGGCAGGGACAGCGGGCTTCTGAACCTTCCTGGTGTCCTGAGGCTCTTCTTGAAACAGTCCCCAGGGTCCTGTGAGCAGGAGCCCCACACGGCCCAGATCAGCCTCAGTCTCATCACCAGCTCCCTGACTTCTGGCACGGGAAGGTGCCAGGTGAGGAGTCCCCACTGAAGGCGAAGGAACCAGAGGGAGGAGTGAGCCAAGGCGGCTGCCCATGCCCAGGGGGTCTGAGTTGGGGCACGTTTCCTGCTCAGTGGCCCCCAGACCCGGCTGGCTGCTGGCCCTTGGAATAAGCGACAGGGCGCCTCGGTACCAACAGCCTCATGGCCTCAAGCCCACCTGAGTGCCTGGAGCTGGGGAGCTGGGGAGCTGGGCTGGGGCGGTGGGTGGTTAATGGAACCGTGCTTCCCTCAGGCCAGGCCTCCTGTCATGGCAAAAAGGTCACTGCTGGAGCCCCTGCCCCTGCCCCACACGTGGCTGCCCCCCAGGGCTGCTCCAGCCAAGCCTCTCCTGGAGGTCACGCCCTCTGCCACATCTTCCCATGCCCCACGGAAGCCAGCCCTGCTGGAGGAGGGGGTGCCCCCATGGGGTCTGCCCCCACCACCGCCCTCCAGGACCTCCGGCTGTGACCACACAGGGCCCAGGCTCCGGTCCAGGCCGAGTGGGCTCAGGGCATGGCCTCTCTGTGGAGTCCCAGGCTCTCTGCCTCCAGGGGCCAGGCGTGCCTGAGTGAGGGCCTCTTACTGGCCAGGGGGCTGGGAGGCCGGATGGTTCAGGAGTCTCCCAGGGTGCCCCAGGCCAGGCTGATCACGACAGAGCAGCCTTCGCAGAGCTTCCAGCTGCCCCCTCCCCCGGCCTTTGCCCCACGGCTGCAATGGGGGCTTTTCAAAGCTGACCTCAGCACAGTGGCCATGGCAGATTCCAGGCCCTGGGAGGAAAGGGGGCGTCTGCCGTTTGCTAGAGTTTAGCACGAGCCCTGCAGATAGCAACCCTGTGCCCCCTGAATGAACTGTGTCTCACATGCTGCTCTCTCCAGCCAGGGCCGGTCCTAGAGGGCACGCAGGCTCCCCAGCTGGACTCCCTGCCCCAGTCCCTTCCTCTTCCCAGGCTCCTGGCAGGGCAGGCTGTCATTTCACCAACCAGCCAGGGGGCTGGGGCCAGAGCCTTGTGGGCTAATGGAGGTCAGGGGAAGGAGGTGGGTCCCTGCCTGTGGGAGGAGGTGGGGGGCCAGCCATTCTGGAGAGGGGGTGAGTCTGCCATGGTGCAGGAAGCACAAGTCAATATCTGAGTGTTTGGGGTTCTCGCAACTGGGGAGGGGGCGATACTAGCAATTTGAGGGTTCAAGTCTGAGGAGGAAGGAAGGATGGAGGGAGGAGGGCTGAAGGAAGGCGGGATGAAGGAGGGGAGAGAGGAGAAGGTGCCCAACCCCCCGTCCCCAGGAGAGGTGGTGCTCAGGGCTCCGGTGCCCTCTGCAGGGCTGGCTTCCTGTCTCCATGGCATCGCTGTCATTCCTTCTTGGAGACTTGGAGTGACTGTGAGCCGTACTTAGAAATACTGTGGAAGGTGAAAGAGCCGACAGGGCCCCAGGGACACCCTGGCCCATGTGAGACCATCTGAATGCAGGAGACGGCGGGCCCTGTGCAGGTGCCCGGGGCACCAGGAGTCTGCCCGCCCTGCAGGGCACTGGTCAGATGCCTCAGCCCTGGGGGCCCTTGCTCGTCAACTGCCACACCCTGGTTCACTCCTGCAGTCCCGCTCTAGCCTGTGCCCGCTGCTGGGGCAGGGCCTCGGGCAGCAGTGGTCAGCAGCCAGGAGGGCGCCACTCAGGCTGGGAGAGGCCCATGGGGGGTCAGCCTCCCCGGATCCAGGGCTGGACCGAGTTACACACAGAGATAATGCGGACTCAGGCGGTGCACAGACAAGGCCGCAGCACTGGCAGACAGTACAGGAAACGGGGCGCGCACAGCCGGGCGGCACCGCGGTCCACACAGCCAGACTCCTTGGGTGTGTTTCCTGCATACAGACATTCGCAAGCCCTCCGCACCCTTAGGATCAGGACAGGGACAGGTCCCTCTGAGATCCCACTGCAGCCTGGCCACTGTCCCCACCAGGTTCTGAGAGCAGAGTCTGCAGGCGTCACGCCCTGCCCCATCTTCATCAGCCCGAGCAGCCTCCTGGTCCCTCTGTGCTGTGGGCACTCTGGGTGCTTTGCAGGATACCCTCAGCCGGGTCGGCCTCTCAGTTCCTTCTGATGAGATCCTGGATGGGCAGGGACAGCAGGGGTGGGGCTCAGCCTGGGCCGTCGGCGACGTGAATGCTGTGAGTTTAATTGATGTGGTGTCGCCCGGCTCCCTGTGACATTGTTCTTTCTCTGTTATGATTAATCCGTGTTCTACGGGGCATCCTTCAAAGCCATGGGAGCATCCACGCGTCGCCAGGCTTCCAGCTGCTTGTCTGAGCGTGAGCATGTGTAGCAGGCCGTCTCCTGGCACCGTCAAGCCGGCTACTGAGTGCTCGGGCATGGCCTTGTAGCCCCGGAGGGTCAAGATCTCTTATGAGCCTCTGGTGTTTTCCTGCCCGGACTGGACCTGGTCGTTTCTCCTGGGCGTCCTGGGCACTCTGAATGGAACACGGTACTGAGAAGCCGAGGTCTGGGTGCTGGGGATGCTCAGGTTCACAGAGGCCGGGCGTCAAGGGGCTTCCAACCCCAGCCTCTCGTGGGATGATGGGGCAGCTGGGCACGGGCATAGCTGAGAACAGAATTTCACCCCCGACGCTCTGGGACTGGAGTTGCAGAAGAGCGGCTGCCCAGGGCCACTCAGTGTGTCCTTTACAAAAACAAAAAGTTGAAAACTCCAGATGTCTAACAATGAGCAAATGATTTGGCGAGCTGTGGCTCAGGGTCTGCCATGAATTCTTGGCTCCTGGACCGTGCCTGGGGGCGGAGGATATCAGCAGGAACTCTCAGAGGGAAGCTGAGGGAAGCTGGAGGAGACAGAGCTTTGGGAAAACAGCTTCAACTTTGTTCTTGGATGCAGGAGCCAAGGGCAGGGCACAGAGCCAGGGTCCACGGGCAGCAATGCTCCCTCCTTCCTGGTGTCCACAAGCACCCACACGCCCTCCTTCCCTGTGTCCACAGGCGGCTGACACGCCCTCCCTCCCTCCCTGTGTCCACAGGCGGTAATGCTCCCTCCTTCCCAGTGTCCACGGGCAGCCACGTTCCTTCCTTCCTTGTGTCCACGGGCAGGAACGCTCCCTCTTTCCCTGTGTCCACGGGTGGCTGACACATCCTCCTTCCCTGTGTTCACAGGTGGCAATGCTCCCTCCTTCCTGGTGTCCACGGGCAGCCACAGTCCTTCCTTCCTTGTGTCCACGGGTGGCAACGCTCCCTCTTTCCCTGTGTCCACCGGCGGCCATCCTCCCTCCTTCCTGGTGTCCACAGGCAGCTGACACTCCTTCCTTCCCAGTGTCCATTTCCACAGGTGGCTGACACTCCCTCCTTCCCGGTGTCCACAGGTGGCTGACACTCCCTCCTTCCCGGTGTCCATGGGTGACTGACACTCCCTACCTCCCGGTGTACACAGGTGGTGACACTCCTTCCTTCCCGGTGTCCATGGGTACCCAACACTCCCTTCTTCCTAGAGTCCATGGGCAGCTGATGCCCCTTCTTTCCTGGTGTACACGGGTGGTGACACTCCCTCTTTCCCAGTGTCCATGCGCAGCCAGTGCTCCCTGCTTTCCAGGGTTCCAGGGGAGGCCCTATCCCCTGAATCTTGAGTATGATGCCAGGGAGCTGGGGGAGAGGTGCGACTTTTGAGGACAGGCCGTAGCCCTCATATCCAGCCACCCCTCAGGGAGCACAGCTGCTCCACATAGCAGAATTCTCTCTGCACAGAGCCCAGCCCTAGCACTTCCAGACACCCCTTCTTGCTGATGTCCTTAAGTCCTTTTCCAGCGTGAACTTCGTGGTTCCCAGAGCCTGCGGGTAAAGTGTTCCCTGGCTCACTTCCTGCTGTATGAACTGGAACTTTTCATTGTGGTCTAAAAATAATCCCAGCACTTTGGGAGGCCAAGGCAGGAGGATCGCTTGAGCTCAGAAGTTCGAGTCCAGCCTGGACCACATAGCAAAACCTCACCTCTACTGAAAAAAGAAAAATCAGCGGAGTGTGGCGGCTCATGCCTGGAGTCCCAGCTCCTCGAGACGTTAAGGCAGGAGGATCTCTTGGGCCCAGGAAGTGGACACTGCAGTGAGCTATGATGGCGCCACTGCACCGCAGCCGGGGACAGAGCAGACTCTGTCATCACCATCACCTCTCAAGCATCAGTAGGACCTTATTCTATACCAACCGTGGTCGCACAACTCTGAATAGACGGAAGGCTGGTGAAAGTGCGCTTCATACAGGTGACACGTATGGTCTGTGAATTCTATCCAATAAAGCTGTTATTCTGTACAGGGACGTATCATTCTAATAACAAATACACGACAATACTGTGACGCGTTGGCACTTTCCTGTTGCTTTCTGTTCGCTCCTCTGACCCTCCAGCATATGGGTGGGAGGAACGCTGGGTTTGGCCGTCTGCACCTTGCCGAAGGATGAGGCCCACATCCCAGGTGTGGGGTGCTGGGGTGGAGACTCCAGCCCACAGCCTCTGTCCAGGGCCTGTCCTGTGTGTCGTATCAGCCAGACTCATCATCTCAGCCTGATTGGTCCTGTCTAATCTGCACGTTCTCGGGCTGAGTCATTGGAATCCCTTTGGCTGTGTCACTGAATCCCCCTCTGGGGCAGCTCTGTGGCCTCCAGGATGAACCCACTGAACCACACCTCCTGGGGTTCATCGTCTTCCTACATTGACTCAGGGCTGATCCCTGTGACCCGTGGAACATGGCAGAGCTGACAGCGTGTGACTTCCGTTACTGAGCTGCACAAGGCAACACAGTTTCTGACTTGGTCTCTCAGGGTGTCCACTCCAAGGGGAGCCAGCCACCACACTGTGAGATTCAAGTGGCCTCACGGCAACATGCATTTGGAGAGAACTGAGTTCTGGCCAGCAGCACCCCTGGCCAGCATGTGATGGAGTGACCCCGGAAGTGCCTCCTCCAGCCCCAGTCAGGCCTTTGAATGAGGCTGCAACTCCAGCTGATGCAAGACTACAGCTTCAGGAGACCTCAGGCAAGAATTCTCAAGCCAAACCCCTCCAGAAATAGGGGCTCTGATTCTATCAGCAAGACCATGGCCTGCAGTAATGCAGAAAGTAGCCCAGTAATCTGAATGATGAAGCTAGCAAGCTCTGTAAGGAGCGGGCTGAGGGCGGCATATCTTGCACTTTATTTTATTATTATTATTTTTTAATTATAAAATAGAGATGTGTTTTTGCCATGTTGCCCAGGCTGGTCTCAAACTTCTGGATTCAAGCAATCTACCCTCCTCAGCCTCCCAACGTGTTGGAATAGGCATAAGCCACCACACCTGGCCTCTTGCTACTTTTAAATAAAACAAGAGTGGGAAGAGAGAAAGTAAAGGAAGGGCTATAAATACACAAGAGATGCTTCTGTCTGAAAACAATCAGCCTGCCAGCCCCTCAGGGTGGCACAGTGCTGTGAATAGGAAACCCGGGATGTGGGTGGTTTAGGAACAGGTGACGGTGGCAAGCCTCCCAGGTGGCCCCAGGGACCCCCAATTCCTGAATGTGTCTGTGTGCGCTCCCCTCCCACACAGCAGGGCTGGTCTGTGTGGCCAGCATAGAGTACGGTGGGGGTCCACGTGTGACTTCCCCTTGAGGCTGGATTATAAAGGCGCTGCAGCCTCCACTTGGCCTGTTGGCTTACTCACTGCAGAAGGAGCCAGCCGCCACTCTGGGAGGACACTCAGGCAGGCCCTGGAGAAGAACTGGGGCCCTCAGCCAACAGCCAGTGCCAGCCCACTCGCCTCAAGAGGCAGCCACCAGCCCCAGTCAAGCCTTCAGGTGATGCAGCCCCCGCTGACGTGACACCGCATGTCTCATGTCACTTCCCATTTCCTGGCTAACAGTTTGTGAAAGATAAAAAGTGAATTTTGCCTTCTAAGCCATTAAGTTTTGAAGTGTGTAGCAACACAGCAACAGATATAAAATACAGCAGCATAAAAAGACCTGCACAGAATTCCATGGATTTGTACGAGGGACAAACAACACCATCTCTTTTTTTCTCCCTGAAACTCTTCTTAATGATCCTGGGGCCAGGGCACACTCATCAGAATCAGCGACCTGCTTTGGGTTTTAATTCTAACCAGTGCTGGAATGCCCCCACCAATGTGCAAGATGTGAGGAGGACTTGCTTTTGCCTATTTAAACATGCCAGCTCTTCTGACACCCTCACTAATGACAATCACTTTGCAATCTCACTGATTCTCACTCGGGCTGCCAGTGTGTGACCCTTGACTCTTCCAAAAAGTTGGGCACGCCATTACCCAGGGGTGTGCTCTGTGTCTGCCCCATGGAGGAAATGCTTTGTCCAAAATGCCTGATCAGAGTCCTAGTGCCAATCCAGGGTGTCAGCCTTTGCTGGTCCCTGGAGACATCTGGGAGCTCTGAACATGTGGCCACCCACCACCCCCACTCCCCCAACCCCCTACCCCACTCCCCCCACCCCCCACCCCACCCCAGGAGCTGCCGGGAGCTGCAGGAGGCAGGAAGGGGCCTCCCTGGGACCGTCAGAGGGAGCACAGCCCCAGGACACCTGGATCTCAGACTCGGCCTCCAGCGAGGGAGAGGGTGAATTTCTGTCACCTGGACTCCCCGGTTTGTGGTCCTTTGCTGTGGCAGCCACGGCACACTGACGTACAGTGGAACCGGCATGGGCCCCACAGCCCTTTCTTCCTGCCTCATGGACCCCAGGAGGGACACCCTGACTTCCCGCTCTCCCACACACACAATTGAGGCTGAAAACGCAGGGCTTTTACACCCAGCCCTGTTTCCTTCAGTTGTAACTTTTGTTACCTTGTGAAAACAGTTCTGACCTACTTGAAGGTAGAAGGGCAGGACTCATCGCTTCTGCCTCCTTCTGCCCAAGGACAGAGAGAAGAAAATCCAGCCACGTGGAAAATCCAGTCACTGCTGCCACCAAGAGACTGTGCAGGCCCCAGTGGCACATGGGAGCCCTGAGTGTTAATTGGGCTTGGCCACGTCCTCTCTTCGACAGCGACACACAGAGGCGTCTGACTGTTAAGCAGGTGGCCCCTGGGATCCTCTGAGTGGGCAGCGGGGAACCCGCTGCCCACATTTCCTCACTGTCCTCCTGGCTTCTCTCCCTGATCCTCCTCCACAAGCTTGAGTGCTTGCTCTGAAATCCAGCCCTTAGTGGTGACAAAGGGTTGAAACAGAATTCCCTCCACTTGAAGTAGACAGCAAGCCCCTCAATTCCTCTAGGACCCCCGTCCTTGGTTTTAATTTGTAAGAAACTTCCAGGGAACGTTGCTTCTACCTTACGTAGACGCTTCTGCACAAATGATAGAAACCCCAGGGGTCCACAGGATGACAGGGGACTATCCCCACTGCTCAAAGATGCCCCAGCTTTCCCGAGTGAGATAGATCTGCCCAGCTCCCCGTTAGATGTCCCTGCTTTCCCGAGGGGGATGGACCCGCCCAGCTCCCCGTTAGATGCCCCAGCTTTCCCGAGGGGGATGGACCCGCCCAGCTCCCCGTTAGATGCCCCAGCTTTCCCGAGGGTGATGGACCCGCCCAGTTCCCCGTTAGATGCCCCTGATTTCCCGAGGGTGATGGACCCGCCTAGTTCCCCGTTAGATGCCCCTGATTTCCCGAGGGGGATGGACCCGCCCAGCTCCCCGTTAGATGCCCCAGCTTTCCTGAGGGTGATGGACCCACCCAGTTCCCCACTGCCCAGAGATGCCCTGGTTTTTCCTGGGGTGACAGGGCCCCTCTCGAGGACAGCTGCATTTGTGCCGACTTCAGATGTCTCATCTGAATGGCCAGAGGCTCTAGAAATTGGAATCTACCAACATTGACCAACACTGGGCCGAGCGTCCTGAGCCCTGAGGAAACCTGGGCACCTAGAGATCTCTCTTCCCCACCCCAGCTTCTTCCTGAGCCCGGCACCGAGACAGTGGATACTGAAGCGTGATTAGTAGCAACCCCAGGGGCTCTCCATGCGAACCGGATCAGGTGATGACGCGGCCGGCTTCGTTCTTGGAAATGCTGGAGGAATAGGGCCGTCTGGACATTTTGAGAGGTGGGCGGTTCCAGCTTGAACTTGACGGGGAGCGCTGTGGGTCAGGGTGAACCTGATTGCCCAACGCGGGGTCTCTCCTCACCAGGGAGTACGACTCAGCCGTGAGGGGCGTGAGGGCCTTATTCCTGCTGTGGCGTGGGCCAGCCTGGGGCATGTGGACAGAGCCAGACAGGAGGGCCACACGTGGCAGGGCTGCATCCACGTGACATGGCAGAGCAGGCGGGTCCACGGAGGTTGTCCAGGCTGGAGGGGACGAGCAGTCACTGGGCAGCCTTTGGGGATGATGAAGACGCTTGGAAGTAAACAGAGGGCATCGTGCAGCATGCGCCCCACGGCACTGAGCGTCACACTTTACAGTGGTCCTTTCATGTGAAGTTCACCTCAATTTAAAAAACAGGAAGAGAAATAGCAGAGGATGAGAATTGTTTTGTTTTTTTTTTTCTTTTTTTTTTTTTTTTTTTAGGAAGA
>CM052654.1:1692184-1717741 GCA_028533165.1 Leontopithecus rosalia
AGAATAGTCTTCAAGGCCCAGCACGGTGGTTCACTCCTGTAGTCCAAGCACTTTGGGAGGCCGAGGCAGATGGATCACGAGGTCAAGAGATTGAGACCATCCTGGTCAAAAAGGTGAAACCCCGTCTCTACTAAAAATACAAAAAATTAGCTGGGCATGGTGGTGCATGCCTGTAATCCCAGCTACTCAGGAGGCTGAGGCAGGAGAATTGCCTGAACCCAGGAGGCGGAGGTTGCGGTGAGCCGAGATCACACCATTGCACTCCAGCCTGGGTAACAAGAGCAAAACTCTGTCTCAAAAAAAAAAAAAAAAGAACAGTCTTCAACAAATGGTGCCAGGACACCTGGATGTCCACATGCAATAGAATGGAGCTGAGCCCTACCTCACACCATACACAAAGACTGACTCACAGTGGATCAAGGGTAAATGCAAGAGGTAAGATTAGAAGCCTTAGAAGAAAGCACAGGTATTCATCTTTATCACCCTGGGTCAGGCAATGGTTTCTTAGCTACAACACCAAAAGCACTACAAGAAAAGAATGAATAAATGAATTGCATCAAAATTAAAGCTTCTGTGCAAAGGATATTATCCAGAAAGCGAAAAGACACACAATGGGAGGAACTACTTGCAAATCACATCTGATCAGAAGCTTGTATCTGGACTATACATAGAAAGCACGTCTACGACTCAGTAACAAAAAGACAGGCAACTTGATGGGCAAAAGAACTAAACAGGCGTTCTTTCCAAAGCAGATCCACAATGGCCAGCAAGCACGTGGGAAGGTGCTCGCTGTCATCAGCCCCAAGGGGAGTGCAAGTCACAACCACAGCGAGAGGCGCCTCACACCCACGAGCACGGCCGGGCAGCGGTGAGTGTTGATGAGAACGCGGCAGCGCTGGGACCCTCGTGCGCTGCTGATGGGAACGTCACGGTGCAGCTCCTCAAGTTAAATGCAGAGTCACCCTATGACGCAGAAATTCCACACCTTGGTGCACACCCAGGAACCGAAAGCCGACACCCACACAGAAACTGACGCTCCACCGTTTGTAGCAGCATTTTCTGTAATAACCAAAAAGTGAAAATCACCTAAATTCCCGCCAAATTCATGGTGGGGTGTAGTCCACCCACACCATGGAATGAGTCAGCCATAAATGGAATGGGGCTCTGGTCAATGCTGCAACATAGATGAACCCTGAGAACAGCACGCGGCGTGAAAGAGGCCACAGGCCGAGGCCACAGGCAGAGGCCACAGGCCGAGGCCACAGGCAGAAGCCACGTCGTGTGTGATCAGTTATGTGAAACATTGCGAACAGGCAAATCCACAGAGGCAGGAGGCAGAGGTCTGCTTGCTGGGGCTGGGGATGAGGGACAGAGAGTGTCCCTCATCTGCTCAGTGGGCACAGGGCTTCCTTCTGGGGTGACAAGAATGCTCTGAAACTGATTTGGTGCTGGCTGCACACCTGTGTCTATAACCAACCATCATCGACGTGTACACTTTAAAAAGCTGAATTGTACAATAGGAAAATTATGCCTCAATAAAGCTGTCATTCCAAACAGCGTAGGTTTAGTGGGGTCAGCAGGGGGCTGCACCCACACCAACGGCAGAAGCAGGGCTGAGCGCTTGGCACGGGGCTCCATGGCGCATTCTGGACTTAAAGGCTCTGCCTCGGCTTCCCCAGCTCTGCATCTCCTCATTGGTGCCAGGCCAGCCCCATGCCCTGCGGAACTCGAGACCTTGCGAACTCTGCAGTCCGTGACCCGGCTGAGGGCTGCTGTGACCTTACCCACACATGCCATTCGTGTCCCTGTAAGCAAAGGTCAACCTCACCCTGTGATGAGCATCCTTCTGCCCACTCGGGAAAAATCCTCAGGGCAACAGGTCAATTCTACCTTATTTTCCCAGCCCCTGGTTTTCTTCCAAAACACCAGGTATGGTCACCGACGCCAAGGTGTTTGCGTCGGAAGAGACAGCGGGGACCCCTCTAGACCAGCCCATTGCTTTATGTGTGAAGGTGCTCAAGGAAGAGCAGGGATTAGGGTGCTCAGTGTGGAGTCCAGCACCACTGAGGCCCCCACGAACGCCAGAGACACCCAGAGCACCCCGGTTGGAGCCTACACTGTGGCGCAGCCACTGGGGCCCTTCATGTGGGTCGAGATGCAGAGAGAACTAGGCTGGGCTGGAAATGGAACACCCCGACCAGCCTGTGCCTGGGCACTGTTGACACCCCCAGCCCCGCCGACCTGCCCGGGGCAGCAAGAGCTCAGAAAGAAGCATCCTCCTGTGGAAGGGAACCCTCACGCTGCCCCCAGTCCAGCACAGAACGTCACAGAGCAGCAGATGCCAGCCCGAGCCCGGGTGCCGGGGATGCGCCCGCCGGAGCCCTTCACGGCCAGTGAGGTGGAGGAGACGGCATGTGGAGCAGATCCCCTGACAGAAACTTGCCGCAGCTCCCAAACTGTTAATGAAAACACAAATGGTTTAAGTCTGGGAAATCACTAGGCAGCAGCTTGTGGCAGAAGCGCAGGGCGAACACAGTGGCTGCAGCCTCCCCGGCAGCTCTGCAGCCCTTCCAGCCCTCACCTTCCCAGAAAGGGGCAGTTTCTACCGAAATGAAGAGAGGGAAGCGATTTACCAACTGCTAAGTGATTCTTACATTTTAAAAATCCATCCAGAGCCCAGGTGGGGGCAAACGGTTTTTTCCAGTTAGCATAGATGTGGGGACGAAGCGTGGCAGAACCCACCCGTGGATGCCAGGACCCCATCAGGGCTGGCACAGGGGGACCCGGCAGAACACCCAGCCAGGGACAGATTCCATGCAGAGGCGGCCAGCGGACCAGGCAGATATCAGCAGCAGGGATCTGGCACCTCGGGGTCAGCCAAAATCCACAGCTGCCGAGGCCCCGGCCCCGGCCCCGGCCCCGGCCCCAGGCAGCACCGCAGAGGGGAAAGCAGCTGCACTCCCCCGGCCCCAGAAAGAGCCCTGCAGAGGAATGCCAGAGACCTGTGGAAAGCAGAGAGTGCCTGCGGGCTGTGCACGGCCTGCCACTTCCCCAGCGCCAAAGCTCATCTCAGAGGGCTGTGAGCTAGCGCCAGAGCAAGGCGGGGCCTGGTGCAGAATCTTAGCCAAATGGTGATTTTTTCAACGCATTTAAAATGAAATCTTCCTTTCACTACAGTTCTCAGAATTGTTTTCCCATCAACAGCGTGAGACGCCTGCCCTCCTCCACCCACGGCCTCACCTCCAGCCCATCTTCTCCGAAGTCAGCTCTCTCCACGGGGCCTGCCCCACACCCTGCCCCCGAGAGCTGAGAAGCAGGAGTTTCCACGTCTTCTGTGTAAGAAGCGGGTATCCACTGCTGGTGTGGGACCATCAGCTCCTCCTCAGAAACGCCCCTTACACAAGTATTTATTCACCAGAAAGGTGTTTTCTGAGCTTCAGGGTTCCTGTGACTTTGTGGCTCGGAGCAACGTCTGTGCTTTCACTGTGATGAACACGTGGACGTCCTTACTCAGGCGTCTTCAAAATGGTTCAAGGCTTCCTACCAAACCCTGGGCTCGGTCCTCATCAGCTGTAACTTGCAATTCAGAAGTGACCGGAACAAGGATCCTTCTCAGCCAGCAGATTGGGTCACAGGGAACGTTTACAGCAGCAGCCAGCTGAGGGTGCACACAGGTATTGCTAGGTTTTAAAAGGGTGATGAGGGCACTAACACTGCCTACCAGCCCACGTGGCAGATACCAGGAGCGGTGGTGCGACACACATATTATGTTAACAGCAAAGGACCACGGATGCCGCCTGGCAGAGCCTCACCCGAGCCCTAAGCATCTGTGGACTTTTCCACATTGCTACGGTGAGCACCACGAATTGAAATCGATTGGAAGCTGGAGAGTCGGCGGCCATTTCCGTCCTGTCGGTCCATCGGGACACGCACGTTCTCTGACATGCAGCCACCCGGTGCTCTCCATCGTCTGTTTTAAGCTGTGGCTGAGTAACCGGGCACATCGGGCTGGCTGACCACATGGACGCCCCCAGCTGACCATGACCTGCGCCATGTGATCTGGAGTCATCCCGCTGACAGCGGAGGCCTGGCAAAGCCCGTCTGCTGGGTTTGACGGTCGGCACCAGCCCCCGGGCGACCCTTGACGGTTCCTGTTTCGAGGGAATAAGACTTTCTTTGCAGAGGGGCTGGCCTTGGCGTGAGCTGACACACTAGCTCGCTGCGGCCCCGGAAAGCTGCGCCCCGCAGGGCTTTGCCCGGACGCTGGGCCTGGGGTAGCCTGTTGCTGCTATGCCATCTTCATTCGTGAGTCGTAGGTTACACATAAGCACCTTCTTTCTGGACTGTTTAGGATGACACTTTCAAGTCCCATGGCTCCAATCCCCTTCCCAGACCTGAGGAACCCAAACCCCTTCCTGGTGCCTGAGGAATCTAAACCTCTTGCCTCTGCCCTCAGTTTCCCCATGGAGTCAACTCACAAGAGCAAGAGACAAATGACATGGCACCAAATCCCAGAGCCCACCTCCCGGAACCCCAGGGCGCTTCCCCGGCTGGGACAGTTTCATGTCCTTCCTTACAATTGTTTCCTCAACATTAGGGTGCCCCCACCGTCCGGAACATTGCCTCCCAAAGGCCTGAAAGTAGCACCCAGGAAGCCTGAAGCCCCCAGATCAGCCCCTCCCAGTCCTGGCACTTTTCCCAGTCCGGCAGGATTTTTACTGCATGGTCAGAGGACCACCTGCAGCAGTTCTCTGGAGGGCTGACTCACAATACAGGTTCCTGGGCACCGTTCCAGATGCTTCCGGTTCAGGCAGAGGATGGACAGCAGCCACCTGCTGTCAGAGACCCTTCCAGTGGCTCTAATAGCCACATCAACGTGGAGGCAGCTCGGCGGGCAGATGCTGTGGATTGTCCTTCAAAATACTTATTCAAAAACCGAAAAACAGCTCTAGCTGAATCCGGGGAGGAAAGTGGCTGTAAATTGATTTTTGTGGCACATTTTGTAGTTTGTTTTTGAGTCTCGTTGTGTCACCCAGGCTGGAGTGCAGTGGCATGATCTCGGTTCACTGCAACCTCCTCCTCCTGGGTTCAAGTGATTCTCCTGCCTCAGCCTCCCAAGCAGCTGGGATTACAGACATTCATCACTACACCTGGCTAATTTTTGTATTTTTTTAAGCAGAGACAGGGTTTCACCATGTTGGCCAGGCTGGTCACGAACTCCTGACTTCAGGTGATCTGCCCACCTCTGTCTCGCAAAGTGCTAGGATAACAGACAAGAACCCAGTAATGCGCTTGGGGGCTGTGCCCCTGCCTGACAAAGGTAGGCGACACCTGGCAAGTTATATGGGGAGCACAGCAAAGCTGGAGGATGGCAATGCCTGTCTACCTGGAGAGGAGGGGCATGTGAGCAGGGCTTTGAAGTATAAGCAGGAGTTCACTGGAGGCAAAGGAGTTTATAGACCATTTCCACAGCCTGTTTTCTGAGGAGAAACCTGGGAACGAAAGAGGGAAAGAGCCTGCCCAGCACCTTCCAGGACTAAGGCTGGGCCAGGAGCTGAGGTCCAATACCCTGGCGTCGTCAGTATCTCGGGGAGCTGCTGGGGGTGGGCACTTCTTCAGCCGTGAGACCACCTGACAGATCAGTCCCCTCACTACTTTTAGGCTGAGTGCAAGACTTGCCCAGCGCTCACTAAACTCCACTCCCACACACACCGCAGCCCTGCAAAGGGTGTCAGGAGAAGCAGATGGGGCGTTCGAAGATCTCCACATTCGGTCTGTGGTCACAGGGAGACAGGGCGGGAGAGGCGGGCGCTGACAAGTGGCCTCTGACAGGACACAGGCACCGGCCCAACAGATAAGCGGTGGCTGGAACGGCTTTGGTGTTTTCCGTGAAAATGAATCCATGGAAATGTCCCCCGCCCAGCACATGCCAGGGGGATGATCTGGCGGGCGAAGGCCTGAGAACCCACGGAGGCCTCCCATGTGGCCTGCGCACATCTCTTTCCAGGAATAGCACAAAGAAAAGGGCCTGGCTGCCGTCCTTCAGGGGGAGTGTTCCAGAATATCAGCTGATGTGGTATCAGGAGACCTCGTGTGGCCTTGGAGGAAAGACTGTGAGCTCAGCTTCTGTCTCTGAACAATGACAAATGAACCAGGCCCAGCCTCTCTTGACCCCAGGAACACAGGCGGCTCTGATTTCAGAAATGGAGGAGGACAGAGGCAGCCGGAAGGCCTGAGCTCACCCTCAAGGGACGCACCAGGGTGGCCTGCAGCAAGGGTCCCCGTCCACCCAGCCTCGGCCAGAGCACCTGCTCCGTGCCAGGCACTGTCTGAGCCCTGAGGAGTCTGCAGGGACTCAGGGGCCTCCAGGGTGCCCCGCACATGAATCCCCTGGCACAAGAGGTCGTGGTCACATGAGGGGATACTCAGCTCTGTGCCAGGCTCAAGCCAATGGCCTAGTGAGAGCAGAGTTGGTCCCAGCACTGTGTCTCCCGCCAGGCCAGCCCCGAGCGATGACACCCTCACTGCCACTGAGGCAGGGTGGCTGCAGACGCCTGAGGCAGGGTTGCAGAGCCCAGAGGGAGGAACCCATCCAAGGCCCAGATCTGCTGACAGCTCCTAGAAGGGCAGGCTTGCCTCAGGGACACCAGTGACCTGGGAGCTCAGGGGCCCTGGAGCAGGGTCCCGTGCCCTCTAAGGAGCTGCGCTGCAGCCAGCCTTCCGAATCGCCCCTCTGGCCCCAGGAAACCGCCTCCCTGAGGACTTGTTAGTAAAGACCCCGCAGAGTAGGATGCGGGCGGGAGGCGCAGCGCTGGGGTGTCTGGCTTGGAGCAGGGCATCCTCTTGTGTGGTTGGACCCCCTGTGCTAGGGGAACCACGCATGGAGCGTGCCACATGTGAGCAGGCCCCATGAGGGTGGTGGAGCTGGGAATGAGACCCCCTGAGGGAGTCTCTGAAGGCGAAAACACCACCCACCTGTGCCCACAGAAGGTCAGCTCGGCGAGTGAACACACATTGATCCGTGGGAGGAACTGGGGAAAGCCCTCTCTCGGGCTGCAGATCAGGGTGCAAAGACAGGTGGCCGCCCGTGTACACACGACGATGCAGGAAGCCGTGATCGCTGCCGCCTGGGGATGCCAGGCTGAGGCCTCTCCCGACACTCAGATTCCCGCCACGTGGGATATTCTCTGAGCTCGGCCACGTGGCCAGCTGCACACGGGCTGTGGAGGGCAGGAAGCCTGTGAGGACCAGGAGGCCAGAGTGCATCCAACACACTCAGTCAAAGGGGTGTGTGGGACCGGCCCAGGGTGGAGCAAGCGGCTGCCCGGGGTCTCCCTGGCTGGCAAGGGGCGCAGCATCCCGAGACCACACTGCACCCAGCAGGTGCTCCGCGCTGGCCTCGAGGCCCCATCTCCTCCCGCTCACGGGCCTCTCCCCGAGAGTGAAAGCAGCCTGGCCTCTCCTCCCACCACAGACCAGAACCTCTCCCGGCTCTCAGCCCACACCCCCAGGGGCTGGGATTCCCTCGGCCGGAATTCGCAGCCTGGAGCGCCTCCCACCCGAGAGTTTCCTGTGTCCCCTGCTGCTGCCGAAACAATGGCCAGTCTCTGTGGCCAAAACAACACGGACTGACTTCGACTCTGGAGGTCAGAAGCTGACGTGGGACTCCAGTCTTCCTGGCTCGGGTAGGGCTGGCTGCTCCCAGAGGTTCCAGGGGAGAATCGTCCCCATCTTTTCCAGCTTCCAAAGCCACAGCATCCCCTGGCTTGTGCCCCCTCCCCCCACCATAAGAGCCAGCTGCGTGGCGGCTCCAGCCTCTCTGTGGCCTCAGCCTCACACTCATCCTTCTGCATTCCTCCTCTAAGGACTTGAGATTACAGGGAACTTGGGGTCCTCTCCGTTTCCAGAGCCTCCGTTACATCTGCAAAGTCCCTTCTGCCACGTGAGAGCACAGGTTTGCAGGGCCCAGGGACCAGGATGTGGACACCTCTGCAGCCATTATTCAGCCAACCCTCCTGGTGTGGGGACAGCTTCTCTGAGCTCGGACACCCCCGGGAGGCCACCTGTGTGCACCGTGGCGGAAGCCCCGCTGCCCACTCCTCCAGTGTCTCTTCCGGCCCCTTCAGCCTCAGCCCTCTCATTGGCCACGTTCAGCCCCAGGGGTCCCTTCCATCGCGGCAGCCCTGCCAGTGCCCCAGAGTCTGGCAGGCCCTTCAGACAGCGGCCCCTTCTCTCAGACGCAAATGGATCACAGGGGCTGGAAGCCACCCTTGTGCTGTCGGGAGGGCCAGGGAGAGGCGTGAGGAACAACCACCCACAAATGCATAGCTCGAAGGAGCAGCTGTCACCAGGCAGAAGCCAGAGGCAACGGGAGGGAAGAGCTGTCCCCATCCCTGGGGTCTCTGCTTCAGGCCCTGGGCGCCAGATTCTTTTCTGGGAGCCCAGAAAACCCCATGGGGGCTGGGATTGGGGGGTGCCGCTCTCCCCAGCCTCACCTTGGCTCCCTGCTGCACCTGGGGTCCAGGCTGAGGTCCACGGGGAGGAAGGCTCCAGCCCTCCAGTCACCTGGGCCCGTGTGGGTCGTGGTGCTGCTGGCGCATGGACGCCTGAGCAGCCTGGACTGAGCCCAAGGAGCTAGAGGCTCCAGATTCCAGGCCGCAGGGAGGGGTGCACAGCCAGGACGAGCAGGCCGGCCCTGCCCCTGGGCGCCACGTGGAGGGAAGCAGTGATGGATGAAGCCGCAATTCCTGTTCTCAAGGCCAGAAAACCCAGAGCGGCCCAATCTCCCAGCTCAGGACTGTGAGGCCAGCTGGGAAAGTTCCAGCTTCTCGGCCCTTCCCAGAGCCCAGACGGCTGAGCCCAGGACACACACCACTCAGCACCCCATCTCTGCCACCCACAGCCCTCACAGCCTTGGCCACAGGAGGCTCCAGCTGCAGGGGGTGCCCTTTCTTCTCCCGAGCATCTTTCTGCCAAGCAGTTGCCCGTTGCTGGGGGCTGGGGCAGCGAGGGGGCAAGAGGCCCCTGAACCGGGGATGAGGAGGAT
This sequence comes from Leontopithecus rosalia, assembly GCA_028533165.1. Taxonomy (NCBI): domain Eukaryota; kingdom Metazoa; phylum Chordata; class Mammalia; order Primates; family Cebidae; genus Leontopithecus; species Leontopithecus rosalia. The sequence continues at coordinate 1,701,231 of CM052654.1, forward strand.
GTGAAAGCCCAGCTGAGACCCAACACCCGGCTCTGGTCTTCACTGGGGACCTAGGAGACATTTGGAAGACAGTCCTGGTGGCAGTCGCGGCCTGGGCCCATCACAGGCGCCTCTGCACCAACAGCAGCAAACGCACATCGGACAGCGCCAAGCGCGGGGCTCGAGGGGGCCGACGGCATGACTTGTGCTGCGGGACTCCAGTGTGTGAGTTTGGGAAAGGCCTCTGCGCTTGCCACCAATAGCCCAGTGCAAGGGGACGTCGGGGGAGCAGAGACAGCACAAGGGGCCGTGGTGTCGTGGCCGGGCGCCGGGGCGTGCATCCACTGTGTGTGTGAAATGCTCCAACATGATTGCTGTGAAATGCTGCCAGTCAGTCGACTGCAAAGCTGTGCTGGTCCCTTCAACATGATGCATTGCCCCTCCCTGGGACTTAAGGTCACTTAAGGTTTAAAGATTTTTTTTCTTGTAATTGTTAAATAGGCAACAAGGGGCCAGATGCAGTGGCTCACACCTATCATCCCAGCACTTTGGGAGGCCAAGGCGGGCAGATCACGAGGTCAGGCTTCAGGACCAGCCTGGCCAACTCCGTGAAACCCCGAGTCTCCTAAAAATGCAAGAATCAGCCAGGCATGGTGGCAGGTGCCTGTAATTCCAGCTACTCAGGCGCCAAGGCAGGAGAATCTCTTGAACGCGGGGGGCGGAGGTTGCAGTGAGCCGAGATTGCACCACTACACTCCAGCCTGGGTGGTGAGTGAGACCCTGTCTCAAAAAAAAAAAAAAAAAGGCAAAGGTGGGGCATATAACTTCCCGAGATAAGAGACTCCAGAACATGGGCACGTCTGGAAAATGAGGTGGAAACAGCTGCCAGGTCCGACATGTGGGACTTCTGATTTCACTCTGAGGATGGAAAGCAAGGACAGAGCTCTGCCTTCTCCTTAGTGTCGGGATTCTGCTGGGCCACACGGGCGACCGCACAGAGAACGTGCGTCCTAAAGAGGCTCTGGCATCACAGGCAAAAATCTAGCCTGAATTGAATGCAGCGTGCGCTGCGTCTATGAGCATAGCTGTCCTGGAAAAGAGAAATAGAAAAACGTGCCTCAATGTGCAAGAAAAACCTCTAAACGTAATGTGTCACGGGCGGGGGTGGCTGGAGGGACGTGATGTTCTCCATCCCCTCCACCAGAGCAGAGGCAGCTGGCGTTAATCACACTGGCCCTTATCTCCACGCTGCCTCCTGATAGGACATCAGAGAGCCGCACTGACGCCAGGCACAGTCACGCTTTATTCTGGTTACGGCAGCTCGTGGCCAATACTGTGCACGGCCATTGAAGTTAAATCTGACCCGATCAGCAGCTCCGCCGGGACAGGAGAGACTCTCCCCGCCCTCCCCGAGGCGTCTCTGGCCTTGCTGTGGCCTCTGTCCCACCAGCTGCTCACTGCCATGGGCTGGACCAAGCCTCTGCCCTGCTCCAGAACTACCTGGGTGTCCCTCCCACATCCCCTCTGGGGTGTGAGCCGCCCCTGCTCCTGTCTCCTCAGCAGGCGGGTTCTGCCTCAAACCCTGCACTGTTTCCTCCGCACCTGGCACATGGTGGGCCCTCATAAACGCTGGTGATGGGCGGAAGGGCGGGCGGATGGGAGGCCCAGAGTTAGGGGCTCTCAGGGCCTTGGGAAGAGGAAGGCAATGAATACTGGGAAATAGCGGCGGGTCCTTGGGCTGGAACTGCTGGCCGCCAGCCAAGCAGACAAGTGAAGACACAGAGCCGGTGCGTGGCCCGGGCAGCCACAGCGGGGACGTGGGCGGAGGCCGCTCAGAGGACACGTCCAGCTGGGCCAACTCCCTCCGGGCTGCGGCTTATTCTCGGTGTTTCTTAATTGGAGCAAACGTGTGTGATGTTTCTGAGAAGCTGCCACGGTTTAACAGTAAGAGACAGACGTCAGACACGAAGGCAGCATTTTCACCCGCGCCTGACACATGACAGCCCTGGGCCTGAGCCACCTCCTGGCTTTCCTCTCCCACTCAGGGAGACGCACAGCCATGGGCCAAGCATGGGCGGGGCAGAGGCCCACAGGTGGCGGCGATCCCCACTTCCCATCCCAGGCTGGTGGTTGCGTCTTAGGGGAAAGAGTGGGGGCATCTGTCTCTCACCAGTAACAAGAACACGGCCTCGTCGTCCCACAACGCACTGCGTGGCAGCTGCCTGAGGCTGGAGACGCCCTGAGTGTGTGAACGAGTTAGCCTATTGCATCTTCATGGTGTCCCGTGGGTTGGAACTGCTAAAATATCCATTTGCACAGGGGGAAACTGAGGCACAAAAGATCAAGCACTTGCCCCCGATCCCACGACTGAAGAAGTCCCAGGTGGATGTCCATGTGCAGGGCTGCTGTACCCCCACCCCCCGAGGGCCAGCTTCTGCAGGTGAGGATTCGGTATTTGTGGGGTGTCAGTGAGTGCCCAGGGCCCCGTCTTCATCTGTCTCCTCCCATCGTAATCACAGGCCGGTGACGGGGGGATTCCCACCCCCAGCTGGCAGGTGGGAAAACTGAGGCCTCTGCTTGCCTTTCTTCCCGGGACTCTGACTCTGCTGCAGGGGCTCTCCTCGAGGGGCACTATGCTCTCAGCCCCTATGCGTGGAGGGTGAGGATGCCATTCGACCCACCCTCATGGCCCATGCTGGTCCCAGGCTGCCTGTCCAGGTGGGGCCAGGGATTAAAGCCAGCACACAGGTGTGACCCACGTCAGGGACCCTCGGGCGGGATGCCCAGCGAGGCAGTGGCAGACGGCTAACTCCCCGCAGGGTTAGCTACTGGGCCTCTCTGAGCCTCAGTTTCCTCCCCTGCAGAATGGGGTGGTGACAACATGTGCTTTATAGTCTGGGCCGTAGACTTTGACGCCAGGACCACACCTGGCATATCTCATGTGCTCAGTAAACAGAGGCAGTTCTTTGGGCTCCTGAGTCGGGAGGGCAGTGTCTGAGGCTCACGCTGAGCTCTGTGCTGTTGATAGGGACCCACTCAGGCGTCGCTCTGGGCTTTGCAAGGTGCCTCCCATCTATTTCCACCTTCGAGCTTCGGGAGAACTCATGGAGGAATCCAGGCTGCTGACGTCATCTGCCCAGCTGGGATGGCAGGGCCTAGGCCAGGAAGTGAAGGTCAGGTGCCCCCACAGCAAAGCAGGGCAGGGCTGTGGCTGAGGACCCAGGGAACCGGCTCGCCCTCCCGGGGCAGCCTCTCCCAGACCACGCACGCAGCCTGGTCTTGGGGGTAGGACAGCGATTGATTCTCACGTCCTCTCCCTGCGCTGAACGTGGCCTGCGGTTTCACCCTGGACGAGCCCTCAGACACCGCTGCATTGCTTCTGCGTTGAGCTGTGTTGTCTTCTCAGAAGTCACCTGCTGGGATCCCTGGCTGCTGTGGTTCACTTCCCATCGTCCGCATCAGGCGCCTGGAGCTCAGCGTGGATCTGCACACGTGCACCTGTCTGCGTGGCCTCCTGCAGCTACAGTCACGGTGGCCCACAGGACTGTGGCTGAAACTGTATGAAAGTATTCTCCCACAGCTCTGGCAGTCAGAAGCCCAAACTGGCTCTCACGGAGCTGAAATCCAGCGGTCAGCAGGGCCGGTTCCTTCTGGAGGGATGGGGAAGAATCCATTTCCCACCTCTTCTGGCTTCCGGAGGCTTCTACGTTCCAGGGCTCGTGGTGCTTTCTGATGTCACTGTGACCTCTGCTTCCACCGCCACTGCCTGCTGCCGACCCTCCCACCCCCACTTCCCTATTACAAGGATGCCCGTGATGACCTTGGGCCACCCAGATGACCAGGATGGTCCCCACCTGGAGGCCCCTCGCTCAGTCACATCCACTGCTGCATGAGGGGCACGTCGCAGGCTCCAGGCAGGACGGGGGCACCTCCCAGGGCATCCTTCCTCATCTGACTCTTGGCTTCTGACTCTGGTTTTGGTGTCTTTTGTTACACAGCTGGTTTAACTTCTTACGTAACTGACGACGTCCATCTTGTCCTTTCTGGGTTCAGAATTTAGGGTGGAAAGCCTTTTCCTCCATCAGAATTAGGAAACTGTTCTCTTTTTCTTCTAATACTTTTGTACTTTGTTTTGCAATTTAGCAGATTAATCCACACAGAGTGTGGTGTGTACATAAGGTAGGGTTCTGACTTTGTTTTGCAGATGCTGGATGGATTGGCCAAAGATGCCTGCAAGTGATTCTTTCCTCCCTTTCAAATGTGACCAATTTCCTATATTAAATTCTCTTGTAAAGGGCCACGTGTTAGACTGGATGTGTTTTTTTGGTTTTTTGGTTTTTGGTGTTTTTTTTGAGACAAAGTCTTGCTCTGTTGCCCAGGCTGGAGTGCAGTGACATGATATCAGCTCACTGGAACCTCTGCCTCCCAGATTCAAGTGATTCTCCTGCCTCAGCCTCCCAAGTAGCAGGGATTATAGGTGTACGCCCCCAAGCCCAGTTAATTTTTGTATATTTTTTAGTAGAGATGGGGTTCTGCCATGTTAGCCAGGCTGGTCTCGAACTCCTGACCTCAAGTGATCCACCCACTCGGCCTCCTGAAGTGCTGGGATTACAGGCATGAGCCACTGTGCCCGGTCTCAATTCATTTTTAAAATCCACTCATCTGTTCCTATACTGAAATCCCTCCTGCATGAACACAGTTTCAGAGTGTATTTTGGTAACTAGAAGGGCAAGGCCCAGCTTTTCTGCAGGATCTTTGAATATCACATCTCTCAAAATTGGCCTGGATGAGCCCCTGTCTGCACAGTGCTGATCCTGTGTCCATTACGCTTGGTCACTACTTCTCATGAGAGTTGATTCCTTACTGTAGCTGTTTACTGTGAGCTCACACTCGGCAGGAGTTGTCTTGTGTTTCTTTGTTGTTGCAGCTACTGTGGTCTGGGGACTGTCTCATGAACGCTGGCTTGAGGGAATGTACTCATTTACCAGATCTTCTGGCCTGGGGTTCTGTGAATTTCTTATCTTAGAGATACTGTGCTATGCAGATGATATAAACGCATCACTAGACTCAGGTACTGAGAAGGTCTAGAGTGTCTATTTCTCAAGGCAAACTTCTTTCCTCTGCTCAGAGCCTGGACAGACAGCAAGTTCCCTCATCGCTTCCCCAGCCTAGGGGGCAATATGTCGGACCCAAGTTTCATAGCACTCGCAGTTCCTCAGGGCTCTGAGCCTCCCAGCCGGGCTCAACCCCAGCTTCCGGCATGTGGGTGCAGAGAGGTCTCTGCTCTGATCTTCGTCACAATTCCCGGGGTCTCCGAAACACCCTCTCGTTCCACTCCTCATTTCTAGTCCTGGATGCTTTCCTGGTCTTTCTTTCAAGCTTGCCTGTGGACTGAAAATGTTGCATGTTACATTTTTCCCAGAATGTCTATGTGTTTACAGAGGGAGAGGGTCCTCCCTGTGAGCACAGCCTGGCGTCTCACTGGAGGCCCCTCCCCAGCATTTTCCAGGCAGCCGGATGGTGAACAGCAGGGCTTATGCTGCTTATTTCTTTTTCTTGTCTTATTCCTTTGGCAATGACCTCAGATACAACATAGAAAAGTAGCACCAAGACCAACACCCTTGTTTGGCCACTGACTTTAGTGGAAATGCTTTATATATGTTTCCTTTAGGATACACATATTATCCTAATGATCCAGTGCAAGTTGATAAAGTTAAGAAGGCTGCTTTTTATTTCCAGTTTACTGAAATCAGGAGGAGGTGAATTTGGTCACACGGCATTCTGAATTAGTGTGGACGTTCATCTGATGATGGGTTATTTTCCTTTGCAGAACCAACCTTGCATGACTGCAAATGTCCCTTTTATTCAGACACTGCCACATACAGTTGACTAATTTTGTATCTGGGGCAGATCCCTTTTAAAAATATGACTGGTCTGCTACTCAATCAGGCTTATGTAGAAGGAAAATGAAAATAAGGAGGTTTATGTGTTCTGTTATTCCAAGAGGTAAGGAAGCTGGGACTGTCACTCTGCGTCATCACCCATCAGGTGCTCCTGGGCAGGCCCATGCCCTGCCAAGACTTTGGTGTGGGATTTGGGAAGGTGAGATGAAGGCAGGAGGGGCCGATCCCAGCACCAGGACCAGGTTTAATCAGGACGGTAATGAGAGGAGAAACAACAGTGGACTGTCGCCAGGGAGTAATGCTTCACCAAGTACTATAAAATGATGACTGAGCTTGGAATAGTGAACCCCCTGCTCTTGGATACCTGAAGAATCCACGGAACATTTTAGGATGCTGGATAGCTCCGACACACCTTGATAGTCTGTATTTCTGATTCCAAGGTTCTGCTGGCCAGCGTCATGAACACTGAGTGAGACGGGCACTCCCTTGGACCAGGAGTGGTGTTGATAAGAACAAGGAACACTCCATGATGAGGTGGGGCCGTGCCAGCTCCTCTCCAGGCTCTGCTATCGCCTTAACCTGGCTCTGTGGTCCTGGGAAGACAGCACCCCCAGAGCTTTCCAACCTCATCTTCCTCTTCCCACCCTCGGTCTCCCTGGGCTAGCTACAGTCTCCCAGCCAAATCTGCAAACCCAGCACTCTGCCCCTCACATTGCTCCCTAGTGCCTCATATCAAACACCTTCCTCCTCCTCAGTTGTAAAGAAGCCTTTCCTCTAAAGACTACAATAACACTGTGACTGTCTCTCCTTTCCTTCTTGCCATGTGCTAGCATGGCTTACAGCATAGTTATATACACACGGTTACATGTACCCATGGTGGCATGCATACGGAGCTGTGCACACCCATGGTGGTATGCACGCATAGCTGTATTCATGCACGGCTGTATGTATGCATAGCTATATCCATGCACGGCTGTATGTATGCATAGTTGTATTCATGCACGGCTGTATGTATGCATAGCTGTGTCCATGCACGGCTGTATGCAGGCATAGCCATGTCCATGCACGGCTGTATGCAGGCATAGCCGTGCCCATTCACGGCTGTATGCAGGCATAGCTGTCCCCATGCACGGCTGTATGGATGCATAGCCGTGCCCATGCACGGCGGTATGCAGGCATAGCCGTGCCCATGCACGGCGGTATGCACGCATAGCCGTGCCCATGCACGGCGGTATTCACGCATAGCCGTGCCCATGCACCGTGGTATGCACGCATAGCCGTGTCCATGCACGGCGGTATGCACGCATAGCCGTGTCCATGCACGGCTGTATGCACGCATGGCTTTACACATGCATGGTGGAATGCATGCATAACTGTACACATGTGGCTTCATGCATGTGTGGAGGTATGGACATGTGGTTGTATGTGTGCACAGCTGTATATATGCATGTGCACACAGCTGCATGCACGTATAGCTGTCATACACTTGGTTGTACACACACGATGGTCTGCCCACATGACTGTTTACAGCTACACAGGATTGTGTACACACATAGCTGTACACAAGCATGGTTGTATGTACACATAACTGCACACATGCTCATACACACAGACGGTTTTACAACACGGCTCTATGCATGTGTGGTGGTACACAAGCATAGCTGTATGCATGTGGTTGTGTGCTCACACAGCTGTACGCACACATGATTGTATGCACACATGGCTATATATACACATAGCTGTTTGTACACATGGTTGTACACACATGGCTGTACACATGCATGGCTGCACACACACGGCTCTGCGCATGGGTGGTGGTGTGCTCACATAGCTGTATGCATACTTGGTTGCATGCACGCACGGCTAAATGCACACACAGCTGTATGCACACATGGCTGTATGCATACATAACTGTGTACATGCATGTCTGCCCAAGGACGCTGAGATCTTTGAGTGTGAAGGGCAGAACTTGTCTTTGCATCCTCCCCTCCCACTGGCCAGTCACCTGACAAAGCCCTCCATAGTCAACACTGAGGTACAGACAGCACCAGCCCCAGCACTCACCCAGTGCCCTGCCCTGCACTGGGCACGCTCCGTACCCAAGAATCATCTAATCCTCTCCGTGAGGAAGGCAGAGCTGGCAGGACAGCAGCTGGGGACAGACCTGTAAGTGGCAGAAGGCCATCTCTACAGATGTCATTCATGCTCCAGGCCTGAGCAATTAGCAAAAGGTCAACTGGTCTCGACAGGCAGGGCCCACGCCACATCTGCTAGGTTTATGTGTGAAGGTGCTGCTGACCAGGAGTGCACAGTTCATTCATCTAAGTTTTCAGCCCAGCCTGGGTTACAAACAGCCAGAAACAGACCCTGCTGCCGCCACCTGGACCCAGCCTCCTGGCGAAGCTGGAGACGGCTGGGGCTGTCCTCAAGGCTCCGGACAGCTGCGCGCCTGGGGCACGTCTCTGCTTTATCCCAGCAATCTGAGTCTATGAAATGAAAGTCAGAGTGGAAGAAGGACATCTGTGCCTGTAGGACGGGCTGTGTGGGACAAGGAGGAGGAGGGCAGGGGCCAGGCTGGAAGACAACGCCGGAGGTGGTTCTACTCCTTGCAGCGCCCCCAGCGCAGAGGAACCTGACTTAGCGGCTCTCATTTCACAACGCCTCCGGCACTGCTGTCCAGCTGCACTTTCTTAGGTCCAAGGACTGGACGTGGACGTCTGGTGGACCCTTGTTCAGCTGAACACGTAGAATAAAACACGCCCAGCTTCACAGTAAGATCCCTGAAGCCAGATCTGTGCCTGTGGGTCAGGGGTCCCAGCATCAAGCCAGTGTTGAGGGAATGAGGGATCCCGGGTGTGGGTAACCCTCACTGACAGCTAACATGTGGGGCCTCCCTGAGCCCCAGCCAGGGTGACGCGAACACCCCAAGTGTTCACCCCTCAGGCACCCATGGATGGCCCCTGCCTGGGAAGCAGGCTCAGGCTGGCACTGTTGGTGCAGGGTGACCTCAGCCGACCCCGTCCATCTGGAGTCAGCCGCATCGGGCGGTGTCACTGACAACAGAGTCAACCAGCCCCAAATTCTCCCCAGCAGATGCCTTCTCAGTGAGCCTGGAATTGCAAACACTGAGCCACAGAACAAAGCGGACAACAAGCGACGTGTGCCAGAGAGGATTCCTTGGGGGAGACTGGGCTCGGCCAAGAGCCTGTGAGATAAAGGAGGAGAGAAATGAGGACGCTGAAGATTCATGGAGAAGATTGCTCCAGCGCCCTGCCCCACGGAATGCTCAGATCCCGGGCCAACAGCCCTCCGCTCCAGATGCCGTCAGAGAGCACCGATTCTTCCTGGGTGGTCAGGAGCCCCGGCTACCTGGACCTCACCCTGGCTGCACCTGTAAGGCAGGCTCATGGGGGTGGACTGACCCCTGCCCAGGAGCTCCCTGCAGGGAGGAACAGCCTGGGAACTTCATGTTGAAACAAGATGAAAACTGATAAAATGAATCAGTCGACGGAGAGAAAAATGGCAACGGGTATGTGGCAAGGAGTAAATATCCTCCATATAGAAAGAGCTCTTACAAATCAATGAGGAAAAGACAACTCCATTTAAATTTCTAAAATAATATACGCTGGCAATCAGCCAAAGGAAAAATGCAAACAGCTCTCAATTCTGACTCATGATCGATGACACCTGCTCACAGGAGGCACCGGCCACCTGCCAGGCAGCAGGATTTTACAAGCATGGCGATGCCCGGCTGTCAGGGTAAGAGGGGCAGGTGCACCCACACGGGGTCGGCAAATGGAGACTGGTGCCCGCTTTTAGGAGTTGCCAGGACATCGCCCGGATTTTAAATGTGCTTATTCTTGATTCTATAATTCCACTTCCAGGACCTAAATAATAGCTAGATGCATATGCAAACCCGGGTAACTGAAGACACTCATTGCAACGTGGCTCGTAGCAGAAAACTACTAAATGGAATGATGTAAAGCCACCTACAAGGGGTTTGTGAGCTAGATGGAGGCAATCCACGCAGACCTCTCCATCCTCCTGACTGTGTCCCCAACTCCCAGAGGTTCCAGCACACAGCACACCGTTCATAAATGTTTGTCCAGAGGGTAAATACAACAGCATGTCGTGCAGCGTAAAGAACAGAGCAACATGTCCTGACGTGGAAGAACGGCCACAGAAAACCACTAAGTGGAAAAAGTGGTTACAGGACAAAATGTGAAGGGCAGCCCACTTAGGTGACCATACACCCAGGAAGATGATACTCAAACCCGGATTACTGGGATCACTGTGATGCTTCCATTCATTCATTCATTCATTCATTGAGATGGAGTCTCGCTCTGTCTCCCAGGCTGGAGTGTAGTGGCACAATCTCGGCTCACTGCAACCTCCGCCTCCCGGGTTCAAGCAATTCTCCTGCCTCAGCCTCTCAAGTAACTGGGATTACAGGCGTGCCCCACCACACTCGGCTAATTTTTTGTATTTTTAGTAGACATGGGGTTTCACTATGTTGGCCAGGATGGTCTTGAACTCCTGACCTCAGGTGATCAGTTCAGCTTGGCCTCCCAAAGTGCTGGATTACAGGTATGAGCCACCGCACCTGGCTGATGTTTCCAATTTTTATGCATAACATACAATCAGAAAGCCAGATCAAGGTATTTCTAACATTTGAAACACAAGAATTTGATAAATTTGATATTCTACAAATGTTAAATTCATTAAATATTTAATTTTATTTATAATTTATTGTTTTATTTATTTACTAAATGTATAAATTATTGAGTAATTAATTTATTAATTAAATTTATTGGTTAAATTTGGTTTTATTTTTATTAATTATAATTAAAATAAATTTAATACATGAATTATTAAATTAAATATTTCTATGAGAATTCATCCAGACCGGACTCAGATGCCCGGGGGTGGGTGGGTCCGCTGTTCCCGCTGCCCGTGTGAGCCTCGATTTCCTCAGCCCTTCCCTGACAGGGCTGGGGTGGGTGCTTGATGGGGAGGGTTGAAGAGCAAAGATGCAATCCTGTGTGCAGAAGATGTTCTCAAGCTGCCAGGCGCTGGGCACGAGCAGGGATACCAGCAGTAACGATTTGACCAAAAGAATCATCAGAAGAAACGCTTCATTCTTAGGCTGTCAGAAATAATACCAAGGTTGAGACCCAGGGAGCCCCAGCAGGACCCCGTCTCAGCACCCGCCCTCCTGAGTGATGTGCTGTCACCAGTGCATTGCCGCCCAGCCGGCGGGTGATGCTGGCCGCAGGCTGCGCTCCATCTCAAAGCCGAGCTGCACGAGGAGGGCAGCCCCCCGGCCCCACGCCCCCGTGTGTGGTGACTCTCTCATGGGCACTGCCCATGGGTCTTCTCGCCTCTCTCCCAGCATGCCCACCACACCTGTGCCTACCTGGAGAGGCACACCTTGGCTCCGTGAGCCCTTCCCGGATGGCGGTCAGCTCAGGGGTCCAGTGTTGCCCAAGGCAGGTGTTCTGTGCAGGGCCCTTGGCTCACCTGCTTATGTGTAAATTCATCTGGTCCTCCTGTAATTGATGCTGAGCACAGGTCTCCACCTCCAGCTTCACTAAGGAGGAAGCCTGGGCTGACACAGCGGACGGCTGCTGCCCCAGGACACTCAGCCAGGTGCACAGCCACCAGGCCCGGGGCAGCCGCACTTATGTCTCTGCTTAGTTTGAAAATTGGAATCCGCTCTCATCTCATAAGGTAAAAGTGTGTTACCACCAAGAGCACAGGAAATCATGTGATATGGATTCTTTAAACAATTCTGAAATGTTTTGCAGATAGTAGCAGAGCTGGGGCCAGCAGGAGTCTTCAAGACCCCAGGTTGTGTGAGTTCAGATGAGTTTGTGACACTGGACGGCCACGTCTTGCTAGGAAAGGCTCAGTTGCTCAAGTTGCGTGGAGCTGGAGAGATGGGGGCAGTCACAGATCCAGCCCCCCAGCTACGTGGCATGCCCCGGGTGGGCTGAGCACCCAGGAGGGAGTGATGGGGACGATGGAACTGCAGTCTCTCTGGGCAGCCAGTCACCATGTGGAGCCGAAGGCCAGGACGTGGAGAGGACCTAATCACTGATGACGTCCTGGGTGCAGGAAGGTGGAGGCCAGGGGCCGAAAGCAGCCTCTCCGTCCTGGGCAGGGGCGGGGGCCTGGTGCCGTGGCGTGATGCCAAGTGCAGCCCGCGCCAGCTGAGGTCATCGGTGCAGCCAGGGCCACGGACAGCAGTCTCCAACACATAGGGAGGAGAGCAGCCACAGGGCTTCAGAACTCCAGGCTGTGATTCGAAGCAGATGGAGAGGCTGGGAGTGCCGGCCGCTGCTGCCCAGCTTCCCACGGGCGGAGCGCCGCTGCCCTGTCCTCAGTGGCCCCAGAGATGCACGGGCCAGGCAGGAGCTGTTTGGTACTGGCAAGGCTGCATCCCACCCAGAGAGGGCAGGTGGGCGCGGGCAGCTGGGGGCCCCAACCCACCCCCCAGGAGGGGACTTCCCTACCATGAGGTCACAGAGATGACCCCAAAGCATAGCTGTGTCCCAGGGAAGCATCTAAGCACCAGCCAAACCCATCCCTGACCCCGTCCCTGGACAGTGTGTCCACCAGCGACACGCAGTGAATGCCGTGTGGCCAGGTCAGCCCCTGCCTTCTGTGAGCGGCCCCCTCCCTGCACCCACCCACAGGGCCCAGGAGCGCCCCAGCCTGCCTCGCCTTGCCAGCTCTGTGGAGTTGACAGAACACCCAGGCCTGAAGGATATTCGGTGTGTTTTTCAGAATTAGGGAAATGTTAAAACGTGTTCTCCTTCTCTGCCTGAATGTGGGAAGCCCCGGAAGGGGAGGTTTAGACGGCCTGGGCCCCCAGGAAGGGATCGCCAAGAGCTTCTAATCGGCCTGTCTGAGCCCAGACAGGGGTCACAAGGGCTTAGGCCACATGCCAGCCTTTCTTTTGTTTTTCATTTTTCAAAGGTCTCTGGCTGAGAAGAGCAGTCGCTTTTGAAATGTGTTCAACGGGGTGTGATTCTTCGTGTTACTCAACACGAGCATCCCCGACAGCTGGTTCAGCCACACGTCTGTTTGGAAAATGACCACTGGTTCCAAAGCAATTGATTTGTGGAAAATGATCTGAACACAATACAAATGTGTGTTTGCCCTTATGCAATTTCAACCCCACAAAGGCCCGAGAACGGTGCTGCTGCCCGCAGTGGAACTCAGCCATGTGGGAGCAGGAGCAGCACACACGTGCCTCGTACCCAACCTCCCCCACCGCCGGCTGCGGGGGCACCTCATGCTCACTGGGGCACAACCTCCGCCTGTCTCTGCTGACACCCACGGCCACTTCACAGCCACCCTCCCCACGCAGTGACCCTTCCTACCTACAGTCCCTTCCCACACGCCGTCCCAGTCAGCATCGTTTTCCAGCGCTGGTGCTGGTGCTGTGTTGAGGTCTTTGTGCGTCTGAACCACTGAGTGCATGGGAGGCTGTGCTGCCATTTTCATTAGATGCCTCTCCCCTCCTTTTTTTTTTTTTTTGAGACAGAGTCTCACTCTGTCGCCCAGCCTGCCAGCCTGGAGTGCAGGGGCACAATCTGGCCTCACCACAACCTACGCCTCCCAGGTTCAAGTGATTCTCTTGCCTCAGCCTCCCAAGTAGCTGAGATTACAGGCACCTACCACCATGCCTGGCTAATTTTTTGTATTTTTAGTAGAGACGGGTTTCAGCATCTTGGCCAGGGTGGTCTTGAACTCCTGACCTCGTGATCCGCCCACCTCGGCCTCCCAAAGTGCTGGCTGCTGGCATTACAGGTATGAGCCATTGTGCCTGGCCTTTTTTTTTTTTTTAACATGGAGTCTCATTCTTCTGGCCTAGGCTGGAATACAACAGTGCGATCTTGGCTCACTGCAACCTCTGCCTCCCAGGTTCAAGCAATTCTGCTGCCTCAGCCTCCCAAGTAGCTGGGGCTACAGGCCCATGCCACCACGTCCGGCTAATTTTTGTATTTTGGGTAGAGATGGAGTTTTACCATGCTGGCCAGGCTGGTCTCGACCTCTTGACCTGGGGTGATCCACCCACCTCGGCCTCTGCTCCGTTTTTAACATGGTGCCGGTGAAGTTCTGAGCGTCACAGCCTCGGCTTACTTTCCCCACATGCCCTGTGGTTTGTGCCTGTGCCACCGTGCACACGTGGTGGTTTCTAGGAACGCAGCTGGCACGTTTGGGCAGAACCGAGTATACCTGCTGTGTGTGGTATGCACTTTGTCCACAGCATACAGCAAGTCCTCTCCGAAGACCCCCGGCGGCCACCCCCAGGCGGAGGTCCTGCTCCTCAGAGAACGGTACAGAAACGTCCCCACTGCAGGACCAGGATCGGATCACAAGCAAGAAATATTCAGTCTGAAACGTTTCGAACCAAAGAGCAAAGCACGCCAGGACCCCTCAGATATGCTTCAGCGGCTGGTCTAGCCACAGCTGCCTTCCCCCCTTTTGCAGACAGGGTCTTGCTCTGTCGCCCAGGCTGCCAAAGTGCGAGGGCACGAGCACGGCTCATTGCAGCCTCCATCTGGGGTCAGTGCTCCTCCCACGTCAACCTGAGTAGCTGAGACTGCAGGTGTGCGCCACCACAGCCGGCTAACTTTTTGTATTCTTAGTAGGGATGGGGTCTCCCTTGTTGCCTACGCTGGTCTCAAACACTTGGGCTCAGGCAATCCTCCTGCCTCAGCCTCCCAAAGTGCTGGGATTACAGGCCTGAGACACCACTCCCAGACAGCTTCCATTTAACAAAAAAGTATTTATCACCTATTGAATTCCAAGCAAGACGGCAAGACCCTAGGTAAAGAAACAGAAGTTTGCAGAAATCAGTGCAATGCAATATGGAGCTTGTAACAACAGAAACTGAATGTGCAAAGTACAGAAGCAGAGGACACTGAGCTGTCTTCTCGCTCCACAGATCCCAAGTGAGAACGGAGGCAGTGGTAAGACTCCCCGAGGGCCTCCTGCCTGCTGGACGCCACCGAGAGCCCGCCGTGAGGGTGCACCAGGGGCCCAGGCAACCTAAGGCTCAGCCCCTTTTAGGATGAGGCGTCTGCGGCTCATGTTCGTTTGGTGCCTGCAAGGCCTCGTGGCAGAGCCGGGGAACTCATCTCCGACCTCTCCAGAGCTCACAGGCTGACCAGTGACTTGTCCCGTTGGAATGAATGAGTCATGCACTGTTTGCTAGTTACCACTGTATCACCCATCGTTTCTCTTAACTCATTTACATGTTCTTTTCCACTTAATGCCACGTCCATAAGCACAGCACCACCGTTCAAAGCACGCATGTATTGCACATACTCCTGATGTGGTGCAGTTTCCAGTCTGAGGATTCTCTCCGTTTTCGGTCATTCCCAAGCCAAGCGCTTTCCTGACAGGGGCAGACACTGGCAAGGGGAGCACCTGCCCTGCCATCTGCTCTGCCCACCTGCCTGCCCAACAGATCCTCACAGCACAGGTGAGCAGAGCCCCCAGGACGCTCTGTCCGGATCATCCCAGGAAGCTTAGCAGAGGCCTGGAGGGGCTGGTAGGAACCCACAGTGTAGAGGGGTTTATGTGACCCACTCATGGGGAGCAGGCTCAGGGCGAAAGGAGACCTGGGCAGGGGAGAAGCCTCTGCCTCTGCTGAGGGGGGTTGTCTGGGTTGGGGACTGTCACACCCACACAGGGAGTGCCCACACCTTTGCTTAGGAGCTCAGGTCCTTACAGGTAGAGAAACTGCTAAGCAACCCGTGAAGTGTTCTGAACCACAGTGGCGCCGCTTCGTGGAGGATCGATTGCATTGGAGGGTTGGAGAGTGAGAATGGCAAAAAATAATAAATCAACCAGTCGGTCATTAGGAACAGGATTTCACGTTTTAAAATATGCTATATCATGGAATTCAGTGTAAAACTTCAAGAGACGGTATCTTTTCAGAGGGTTGCACCAGCCTGTGCCCCATTACTCAAGGTCACCTCCCCCCACTTCTTCTGAGCCCCCCCCTCCGAGAAAGGCCTGCATTCTGGGTGACGTGGCCTTCCGGGCTCAACCCCTGGCCTCGAGAGGGGCCACCCCCACTCAGTGGCTCCACCATCTGTGCTGGTGCATCTCGCCACCCGGGCCAGCCAACAGCTGCCCTCCTCTGCCCTTCTCCTGGGGCCCAGAGGGCGAAGGTCTCACTCCTACAGAATTCGCACAGACTAGAGGCTGGTGGGCTCGGACCTGAACGGGTGCCCACGTGGCCTGGCAGAGCCCTGGGCCAGTCTCACTGCCACTGCCCTGACGCAGGCAAGCCGCGTGCCTGAGTGTCCTGGAGCTTGGTTCTGGGGGTGGCTTTGTGGGAATCCCTCTCATCTTCAGAGCTGGCCTGGTCCTTTAAAGTCTCCTTTGTTCTGAGGTGAGGAGACAGAAGAACCCTCGGGAAATGTGGAGTGGGCGATGCTTCGAGAGAGAGATTTCCTTCTCCATGCAGTTCCTGCTGTCACCAAATCCAACCTCCTTCATCTCAAATACAGAATTCAGACGGAAAGGAGGCCACCCCAGCCTCAGCCCGTGCTCAGCTCACACAGCAGCTCCCAAGGCAGGGGGAGGCAGGGCAGCCCCGGGCCC
>CM052654.1:1723950-1735615 GCA_028533165.1 Leontopithecus rosalia
CACAACATCACCCCCCCACATGGCACACTCATCCCACCTCACCTGGGAATAGGGCCCACCACACAACATCACCGCCCCACATGCATGGCACACTCATCCCACAAGTCACCATCCTTTCCTCTCTGTCCAGGCTGCCCCTCCAACCGTAGCCCAGCCTGACACTCCTGTGACACCTGACGCCACCTCTCAGGTTCCAGATGCTTCTGTCTGCCATTCCTCACACTTACACAACTCAATGCACTCCACACCATGGCCCACACGCCCAGCACCAGCACAAAGCAACCCCTGGGTTTCAAGCTACAAGCACGTCACGTGGTCAGGTACGCAGATGTACGCTTTTGGCCATGCCATGCCCTAAAGCTGGGGGGTGGGGGATGGGCCTGCCACCCGCCTCTGAAGGCAGTGTCCTGTCACAGCATAGCCATGGCCGTGCTCTTTACCTGTGGCTGCTCTCAGAGCTGAGGGGATGAAGAGAGACCCCAGGGCCCACAAAGCCTGAATCATCTGCCATGTGGCCCTTCAGAAGAAGGCTGTGACACCTGCCCTATGACCCTCTGTTCCTCTGTGACCTGCTTTACTCCACCCCTGAGAAGCTGTGAGGGGCCCCACATGTGATCTCCCAGGCAATCATCTGAGATTACCTTCAGGGTTCAGGATGGGCGCCTGCCAGTGTCTGACAGCCAGGGCACACGCCTGGGCCGAGACATGGCAATGGGAAGATGCCTCGACCTGCTCATATGTGTGGGCAGGACCTGGGCACCACCTTTCAGCAGCTTCCAGGAAAATCTGCAGTCAGCACCACCCCTCAGTCTCACTCAGACCCCATTTCCACAGCAACTACTCAACAGCTGAGCCCTTCCACTCCTTACTGCTCCTGACAGAGGCTCAAGGGCCACTCCGCGCTTCCCGGAGGAGCCAGGCTCTCTCCTACGGGAACAGCGGCCCCTGGCATGGTGAGACCTGGACACGGGGTGCGTCACCTCGCTCACCTAATTGGGAGATCAGATTTACACTTCACTCTCTCCTGCGGCAAGTCTCTAGAACCCGGATTTCTGGAAGACGCCCCCTCCCGCCAGGTGCCCCGTGTCTCTTGCGTTTGCTTATGCTTCACTTTAGAAGCCAGGCAGGTGGCTTCTGGAGCAGATGGGCTCTGTGGAGCAAATGGACAGTGGACGCTGGCAAGGAGGACCTGAGCATCCGTCAAACACCATCGAAGGACAACACCACCATCGCCACTGGAGCAAGTCCCACTCTTCAGAGGGGAGGGAAGCATCGCAGGCTGGGCTGGGCATGAAAATCAAGCTCTGGAGCTCTCCTGGCTCCATCACAGCCAGGTCAGCGCCAAGGCCCTGGCACGGCCGCCGAACCCCAGCCCTCTCTGAAGGAAGGAGGCAGGCGCACTCCACCCGCTCCGGAGAGGCTCGGCACCTGTGTCAACACAGCCAGCAGGACCGCAGGGAAGGCCCCGGCTCTCCTCCCACTTCCTCAAGAGTGGCCTGAGGACAGGAGGCGAGGAGGTTTTCACCCTAATTTAAGGGTATGCTATAGGTGTAAAACATTATGGGGTACATGAGATCCCGTGGCACAGGCACGCCATGCATAATAAGCACATCAGAGTCAACCGGGCACTCATCCCCTCAAGCAGTGATCCCCAAACCGCCCGGAGAAACGCAGTCCCAGGCCGGCCCTACTGACGCCAGCGTGCCCAGCACTGAAACGCGGGTCCTGACCCAGCTCCCCGAGGCAGGGCTCGACTTACACCGGATGCCGTAGATGGTGAGCGGGTCCAGCTGCTTCTTCCCGTGCTTGCCCTGCCCGGAGAGGTTGGACACGGCCTGCACCTCGCGGTGGAAGAGGTAGTCCAGCAGCGTGAGTGCCATCTTCTCGGCCGTGCGGCAGTTGGTGCTGATGTGCAGCATGTCGGAGGGGATGATGGCGCAGCGCACCCGCATCTCGGGGTTGTTCTCGTCGCCCAGCCAGGTGCCATTGGGGTAATCCTCTGAAAGGCAGAAGACAGAGTCCTCAGGCGGCCAAGGCCTGAACACACTCGCCCTTAGGGCAGCAGAGTGCTCCGCTCAGACACACCCAGGAAAGCTGGGCAGACCCCTCCCGACTTGCGATGCAGTCGCCAAGAGCACTGGAGCCTCCGACTGCTGCCAAAGAATGAGGAGGAACGGAAACGATCCCAGACCCCACAGGGGGCCGAGATGTCCTTACATGCATTTCACATGGCCGAATGAGGCAGGCAGGCAGTGTCCTGGCAATCCTGCACTCAAGGCCAGCCCTCGGAGCTGAGCCTGCCCTGCTAACTCAGTGAGGCAAGCGGCTCGCAGCACACCTGGTGCCCCCGGCACCTGCAGCTCCGGGACGGCCCTGCCTGCGGCTGGCACAGCACTGGCCAGCGTGTGTCCAGCAGCAGGAGCCTCCGCAGCCCCCCGGGGATGCCGCCCAGACCCCTGCGGGAGCACAGGCCTAGCTCATCCTCAGGTGGAAGAGGTGACATCAAACAAGCTGTACTCTGAAACACCAGGGTCTCTTCACAGCCCCAGCAGGGTGAAAAGCTTCAAAAAACAGCAGTGGCTTTCTGCCCACACCTGGAAGGAGACCACTTGCCACACCTGTCTCTGGAAGAATGGTGAGCCACCACCTATTCCTATGTTTAGAGGACTCTGAACTGAGAAGAGGCTGTGGGGCCTCCACACAGCCTAAGGAGCCCAGCACGCCCCACAGTGCCCGCTGCACCGTTGAGGGTCGGCCACCTGGTACAAGAAAATGGCTCCGTACAGGACATGCTCAGCTCCAACGGGTCTGCCCTCCTCCCCATGGAGTCTCAGCCAGCACCGCTGCCCTTTCATGCTCTGTGAGCCTCACCCCTCTGCCAGGCAGCTCGACAGTGAGCCTGGGGTCTGTGCGCGGCACGTGCCCTGACCTGCTCAGAGCACTGGAATCCCTTCCCCTCCTCGTAGCCAAAGCTCCTTCCTTGCCACAGACATCCCTTAATCATATGGAACTCAACCCTTGTGATCTCGTGACCTCAAAGGTCACTAACAACAAAAAGAGAAAGCCAAGGCTGCATCTGGGGGCAGGGTGCGGGGACACGGGAGCAGCAGGGCAGGTGCCTGTGGGGCTGCGGGATCTGAGCACCAACAGGGTCACACACTGTGCTCATCCTGGACCTGGGAGCCTGGCAGTATCAATATCCTCACACATAGTTGGCACCTGCCCCAGCCACCTGCTGAGCGGAACTGCCAGGGATGCTCTCCCACCAGCCAGCCACTCCCACCAAGAAGGACGTGGAGGCCGTGGCACCAGCATCAGCAACTGGCTTGCCACCACCCCGTGGACACAATGCCAGCCCTGGCCTCTGCACAGCGTAAGTCACAGCATGCCCTGGACACCGGCATTCTCAGGACAGTTAAAATGTAGCCGCCCACAGCAGTGTACTCAGGTGTGGGAATGCGCCATGTCCTCCACCGTCGGCAAAGCCACAGCGAGGAACCGTGGACAGGCCCACGCTCCGCATGGAGGAGAGAGGTAGCCAGGCACCTGGAGAAGCTGGAGCTCGGGGGCAAAGCACATTCCCGTGGCGATGGAGTGGGACTTCCCACCCGCCTGCCCAGCGAGTGACGACCGCCAGCTCCTCCACACCGTTCCGCCTCTCTCGCAAGCAAGCGCCAGCTCTCAGCTTCTTAGCTGACCCTCCACAAGTCACTGGTCTCTGAACCACAGACTCCTTCTCTGCATAGTGGCCTCTCTGGGTTGTCCTCAGGTTGACCAAGTACAGGTGTGGCGGTTTGTCAAACCCCCTTTTCAAAGCCTTCCCGCGTGACAGAGGAAAGCTGCACACATGATCATAAACCAGACAACTGGCACTCCAGCTTGGAAGCTCAGCAGCTCACAATCTCTTCTGACCCTGAAGTTGAACCAAAGTAAAGCTGTGAGTCTCCCCTCCCCCAGCACATCCTCCTCCACGGAAGGGTGGAGACCTAAATACTTCCCTCCAGGGGCCAGGACCTAGGAGGGCCTCCACTCTCCGTCAGTCTCCACAACCTAGGGCCGGGTTACAGTCATGCCACCCTGGGCATCGCCGCCACAAAATGTCTGTAAGCTTTACTTTGAAATGTCCCAACACTGACTCTCTGGCTCCTAAAAGGGTAGCCGGGGGTGCCAGCCGGGCCAGGAAGCCTGGAGCATAGCTGAGAAGCCATGGCCACCGTTGGTCCTAGTGTGCACAGCTCCCTTCACAAGCAGCCTCATTCGCCAAAACGTGTTATTCCCCAAGACACAGATTTCCATGAAGCATCGGGGAAGGGCTGGTCATCGCCATGGGGGCAGGGCACGGAGGCTGGGCTCTTGGCCGTAGCTCAGGATAGAAAAGCTCTAATTTTTGGAATTCAGGATAAGAGGTGAGTAAGAAGTATCAAAGCTCAGAGACCGCTGAGAAGTGCAGGGATGGTGCTGGGAACATGGGCTCAGACACGTGCATCTGTCACACCATCTGTCGGCCACTGCTACATTCCACCTGGACGTGAAGAGCCAAATGAAACATATGCCTCAAGACTAATTAACGGGTGCAGTCTCGTGGCAGGGGCCGTCCAGAGGCCACAGCTGGAAAGGTGAGAGGCTCCAACTTCGGGGATTTTTTTTCTTTTTTTGAGACGGAGTTTCGCTCGTTACCCAGGCTGGAGTGCAATGGCGCGATCTCGGCTCAACGCAACCTCCGCCTCCTGGGTTCAGGCAATTCTCCTGCCTCAGCCTCCTGAGTAGCTGGGACTACAGGCAGGCGCCACCATGCCCAGCTAATTTTTTGTATTTTTAGTAGAGACGGGGTTTCACCATGTTGACCAGGATGGTCTCGATCTCTTGACCTCATGATCCACCCGCCTCGGCCTCCCAAAGTGAACTTCGGGGATTTTAAGAATTTATCTACGAATCCTTATGGGACAGCCAAGCGCCTGGCACTGGGTCTAAAGCTGGGCATCTTAGCCCTTGCTCAGAGGCACAGGTCAATGCCATCAGATTCAGTGGCGCAGGCCCTAGCCAGCAGCACTCTAGTCAGGAAGCCGTGGGGAGGGGAAGGCCAGGGCCCAGAGTGGGCATGTGAGCCAAGGCAGGAGCAGGACAGTCTCTGAGATCCGAAGCCACACGCTGGTCACACCATGGCTAGAGATGGTCATGGACTCCCCAGGACTGAAGACTTAAATGGGAATCTGCAGGGGAAACCCAAGATGTGGGAGGACAGTGGCCGAGGCAGCCCCACAGCAGTGGCGCCTGCACCAAGTGTATCCCCAGCACCGCATGCTTCTCCCGCATGGACGGGAAGCCCCAGACACAGCTCCCCACTTGTGCTGACCTTAACATGCCACAGGTTTCCTAGTTAGATCAAACCTAAGGAGCTGAATCCTTCCCTGTGTCTGTCCTTGTGAAGGGCAGATTTTTAAAAATTTCTGCTGTGGGGGCCTGGCCAAGGGGCAGAGATTTGCTTGTGGCCACTAGGAAGCAGAGGCTGTGCAGGCCCACTCAGGCAAGTGGGAACTGTCCCACTGCAAGAGCCTTCTGTACCAGGCCTGCCAGGGTGACACCCTCAGATGCCACCCAGCATGAGCTGGGGCCTCGGGAATCAGCCTCAATCCTACATAGGGGCTGCTTGATGTGGGCTCCCAGCCCCAGCCAGCCACAGAGCCCCAGGTGAAGGAGTACAAATGGAGTGAAAGCTGCCGGGGCGCTGGAGGAGCACCTGAGCACCTGCGGAAGCCACCCAGCAGCTGCTGGAGTGCAAGACCTCAGCCCACCCCTCGTGACTCCGAAGCACCAGAGACAGTGGCCTGCAAGTGAAGGGAGACAGGCAGGGGTAGTGCTGACTTCAGACGAGAACAGGTGACCCGAGGCAGGAAACATAGAAGGAGCCACCCAGGGGAAGAACTCGGAGAACATTCCAGAGCAGAGAGCAGCACCGGCCTGGGCCAGGAGGGGCCACATGCTCCAGAAAGGTAAGGGAACCAGAGTGGCTAGAGCAGGGAGTGTAGTAGGGCAGAGGAGTAACAGGGAAGGGTGGAGAACCAAGCAGTGCCCAGTCACCCAGGCAGAGAGCGGGTGCCCACGCCCAGCATGGTCCAAGCTAAACCAGCATGGGCAGAGGGCACGAGCTGAGAGGGCACGGGCAGAGGGCACGAGCTGAGGGGGCATGGGTAGAGGGCATGGTCAGAGGGGACAAGCAGCTGATTACAGGGCTGCTCAATAATCCAAAAACAGCAGAGGACCCGGGGTAGGTACGGCCTACATGAGATCCACTGCCTTTGACTTCCCAGGGTTCCTAGCACAGAGGCTCATTTAACTGGAACTCTGGTCTCTAGTGACAGCAAGCATCTCTGGACTTAGGACCTGGAGATGACAAGCTGGGGACCCGAGGCAGGTGGCAGGAAGGGCAGCAGCTTCCCTCATGGGCCTCCCCAACTGTCACCCACACCGGGACATGGGCAATGCAGGGCCAGTGTGAGGATGGTACAGGGACGGTGAGCAGAGGCTCTCAGCTGGAGCCACCACACTGCTAAAGATCCCTGCAGCCTCTTGCAGGAGTGACAGGGCTAAACCGCACTTAGCTGAGCTCTCCGTGGTGAGATATTTTTTAAGTGAACACTCGACAAGAATTCAGAGTTGTTTTTCAAACAATGAGTCAAAATCATGTCAAACTGTCACTGAGACCCTCCAGGAGGGATGACGTGAGCTCCCCGTGCCCACACCGAGAACCTCCCTGACTTACGGAAAGAGCCGGCTCTGGAGGAACTGCCGCTCACCATCTCCGTCCTCCCCGGGCTCCCACCTCAAGGTAATGTCAGGACAGCTGCGGAGCTCATCCTCCCACAGGCTTCACACCCCATCTAAGGGCCAGTGTGCGAATGTCCAGACCCAGTGTGCCCAAGACCAGCTGTACCCTCCACCCCACACGGAGCTGCCCCAGCAGTGGGTGGCTCCTCCGCACTGTGGGTCACACGGAGTGAGCCCTCCCTCCACAACCACTGGCCTCATCTAGGCCTCAACAATTCTTCCTGGCCTTTCTTCAGCACTGCCGGGGACTCTGACCCCAGCAGAGTGGCCATCTGGCCTGTCCTCCCAGGGAGCTCCTGCCTCAGCGTACAGCAGGACCCAGCTCGTGCCAGCCTCTTGGGGCTCACGGCTCACAGCGCCATGCCCAGTACTTCACACTCCAGCACAGCCGCGTTATCAGTGCAGACGTCCCTCAGTTTGCTGGTTCCCACCCACACCTGTGTCCATGGAGCTCCTGTTGGCAACACCATTCCCGCCTCACTCCACTAGGCACTAGAGATTTTCAGGCGTCCACTTCCCCAGGCCAGGGGCACCTCCCCTAACTCAGCGCTGGGAGCCCAGGGCCAAGGGTAGGGTCTGGCACAGAGGCAGTGAAGTGAACTCAGGCCCTGCAATTCCAGTGCCGTCAGTGAAGGCCAGGTAGGGTCCCCCTTCAGTACCTTCAGAAGCCTCCAGGTGACCCAATGTCCAAGGCCCAATGGCCAAGACTGAGAAGCACGCTCACGAAGGCTCGTGAGGAACAAGTTGATAAATTAGCGCCCATGTAGTGAACAGAATTAACCAGGAATCTAGAGGAAGCATCCTGGGACTCGCATCCTCAGACCAGCAGCATCAGCAGTGACAGGGAACCTGCTGGAAATGCTCATTCTCACACCCTGCCCACCCCCACAAATCAGAGGCTTGGGGTGGACCCTGTTGAACAAGGGGATTCTGACCTGTGTAGGAGGGTCTCACATCGTACAAGCCCCATGTACAGACAGAGCTCCAGGCAGGCTTCCTGCCTCCTGCACCAGGGCTCAGAGGCCAGCTGAGCTCTGACAGGTGTGGGCAGCGGTCTAAGGACTAGGCATGAGGCAGGCCCAAGGGTACACAGCACTGAGGGAAGAGCCCGTTCTGTCCGGCAGGCTGAGTGAGCTCTGGCGGGTGTGGGTAGAGGTCTAAGGACTAGGCATGAGGCAGGTCCATGGGCACACAGACAGCGCTGAGGGAGAAACCTATCCTGTCGGCGCAGGCTCCTGAATCCACACCTACAATATGTCAGAGGCCTCAGCTCCTCAGTCCACAGTAACCCCAGCAGCTGAGCCGGTCCATGACCCATCTCACAGAAGAGGCATTGGGACGTCTGCAGAAATGCATGAGCCTGATCAAGGTCACAGGCCAAGGGAGAGGCAGACTGGGACCGCAGGAAAACGCTCCAGGCCCTGAGAAGTCCCTGCCCGCTAAAAACCAGTGATTCGCATATTTCTAGCATCTCTTCCTAGAAAGCTGCTGATCCTCAAATACTCTGCGTATTTCAATGATGGCTTTTCTGCACTGAAATGGAAGGTAATGTCTTATATCTGCCACCTGACATGACTTGCTGATTACTCAACTTTTTATATATTCAGAATTCCATATTTGGGGGGAAAAGGGAAATGACATGATGATTTAAAAATCCCAGCCTGAAATCTGCTGACAGACCACAGAGAATAGCTAGTAATGTGCCCTTTTTTTCTCAGGCAGTCTACTTGACAGACAAGCTTTGTAGGATCCCTCTCTCCTACTTTCATTTGAATGCTGACTTCCCAAAAACAGATGAAACAAGAGTTCTGACAAATGTCAGTTTGTGTGTCCTCCAAGAGCAAAGGACTTACTGCACATGAGCGTCCTGTGAAGTGGAGTTCCACAGTCATTTCCCAGGTGGTGGCTCCGAGTGTTTCTGTCCTGGGATTCCACAGTTAGTCCCCTGTCGTCACAGAGGTGGCGAATGCTGGATTTCCATCTCCAGCAGGACAGTGAACAAATAGGAAGGCCATCCTTTACAAGTCACTGGACTGCAGTGTTCTTCAGAGCCTCACAGTGTAGGGTAATTTCCACAACGCAACCAAGTCCACCTCAGTTCGGCTCAAGCTCAGCCTCACCCTCTCCAGGTACGTCTCCAGAGAAGGTTCAAGTTAGATATGCACCCATGGCAACAATTAATTTTCATCTGGCTTTTGCAAAGGCTTACTCAGGCTGTTTATGAATTTCAAAAACAACATCGCATAAAATGAAATAAATGGTTCCAACAATACATAACACAGAGCAAACCCACACAGAATTCAAACCTAAAGACAGCAGCAGGCTGTGTCGTTCCATCAGGGCTCAAAATGGCTCCAGCGCCGGGACACACATGAACCATCTCCACCCATAACAACTCATCCCTCCTATCCCAGCGCCGGGACGCACGGACCATCTCCACCCGTAACAACTCATCTCTCCTATCCCAGCGCCGGGACGCACGGACCATCTCCACCAATAACAACTCATCTCTCCTATCCCAGCGCCGGGACACACATGAACCATCTCCACCAATAACAACTCATCTCTCCTATCCCAGCGCCGGGACGCATGGACCATCTCTAACAATAATTCATCTCTCCTATCCCAACGCCGGGATGCATGGACCATCTCTATCAATAATTCATCTCTCCTATTCCGGCTGCTCTGTGGCACGCAGACCTGCTCCTGTTCTTACGCTGCTGTCTCCCAGTTCCCTTGGTTTTATTGTGGTCACTCATCTCTCTGCAGGCCTACTCTTGTTAGTGATCAACTCGGGACTGCCATGAAGAAGTATTTCACTATTACCTCACACATACAGCAGTTATGTTTAAAACACTTACATAGATAAATTCTGTAAATAAATTTTCGAGGAATGTTTGTAGCTAAATATTCTTCTTTCCATGTGCATGAATGGCATTCTATGGACTGTGCGGTCTGTCAATCTGACCACAGCATGGCGTGGCTACATGTTCTTCTTTCCAGGTGTGCAGCTGACGTTCCATGGACTGCGAGGTCTGTGAATCTGACCACACAGCACAGCACAGCATGGCTACACGTTCTTTCCATGTATATGACTGACATTCCGTGGACTGCGAGGTGTGTGAATCTCCACAGCACAGCGTGGCTACCTGTTATTTCCACGTGCACGGCTGACATTCTGTGGACTGCGAGGTCTGTAAATCCGCACAGCACAGCGTGGCCATATGTTCTTATTTCCACATGCACGGCTGACATTCTGTGGACTGTGAGGTCTGTAAATCTGCACAGCACAGCGTGGCCATATGTTCTTATTTCCACGTGCATAGCTGACATTCTGTGGACTGCGAGGTCTGTAAATCCGCACAGCACAGTGTGGCTCCATGGTCTTTCCACATGCACGGCTGACATTCTGTAGACTGTGAGGTCTGTAAATCCGCACAGCACAGCGTGGCTCCATGGTCTTTCCACATGCACGGCTGACATTCTGTGGACTGCGAGGTCTGTATATCCGCACGGCACGGCGTGACCATATGTTCTTATTTCCACGTGCACGGCTGACATTCTGTGGACTGCGAGGTCTATAAATCCACACAGTACAGCGTGGCCATATTTTCTTATTTCCACGTGCACGGCTGACATTCTGTGGACTGTGAGGTCTGTAAATCTGCACAGCACAGTGTGGCTACATGTTCTTCTTTCCACGTGCATGGTGTTCCATGGACAGCAAGGTCTGTAAATCTTGCCACACAGTACAGCATGCCAAAAGCAGTGGCAGGACGGCCGCAGCTGACAGCTCTCACGACAGCCCAACTCTCCCAGCTGTGCCTTGCCAGCCTTCACCGGCAGCACCAGGGGCTACCACATAAGTCATTCTACTGACAGGGGTGTCCATGTGACCCGTTCCTGGCAAAAATTCAAGTAGAATCCAGTGACAACTGTCCACTGAAATTAAGGACCTAACATTTCATGTGCAGGGTTAGACAGGTGTTGTAAGAATTACCGAATGAATGCAAACACAGCAGGAATTTCAACTCTGGATTAAGCATCTAACTAAATCTCTTCATGGGTAAACAGATCCCACGCTAGGTCCATTTTAGCTAAACTTGTTTCTCTAACTCCGCTGGCAGCTTAGTTACTGATGATGGGAACCCACACGCTGTCAGGTACGAACAAAGCCATGAGCACACCAAGACCAAAACTACTGGCAAAAGACAAGAAGGAAGACACAGCCTACCGTCCACACGCTCAGGAGTCGGAAGTACCTTCCTTCCTGCTCCAATGAGGCACAGTCTACTGCTCAGACTCCCAACAGTCAGGAGGTACATTCCTTCTGATTCCAATGGAATGCGTGTCATGACAAATGACATTGCCTAAGTAAAAACCTACAATAACATGATACAGTACCTTTGCAGTACAATAAACTGACTCCAAATTTGATATAAAACAGTGTTTCAATTTGGAACTGATACAAGCCATTTGGAATTCTTAAGAAATAACCACTTTGAAATCTGTGGTTCTCAAAGACTTAAGGCACTTAAATACTTCTACAAGATGAAAACAATCTGTCTCCTGTCTCTTGTCAGGGCTTAAAAGACTGAACATAGAGACAAGCGCGTTCCCTTAGCACAGACTAAACAGAAGGACAAGCGCGTCCCCCCAGCACAGACTGAACAGAAGGACAAGCGCGTCCCCTTAGCACAGACTGAACAGAAGGACAAGCGCGTCCCCTCAGCACAGACTGAACAGAAGGACAAGCGCGTCCCCTTAGCACAGACTGAACAGAAGGACAAGCGCGTCCCCCCTTAGCACAGACTGAACAGAAGGACAAGCGCGTCCCCTT